>JAHZMY010001222.1:4412-37013 GCA_027743915.1 Seira sanloemensis
GTTGGCGGAATTGGGCGGGATTGCTCCCAGCCAATCACAGCTGAGGAAAAACGAAGACAAAGACGAAACGTGAACGCGTCCGCACGGCAAAGTTTTCCCCTGCTCTCATGTATATGTTTGGAAAATAACAGATCAGTTTAGTTCACGTTCATTGTTTATCATGTGTTAAATCCTACTTATCCCACAAAGCATTTAGCCAAAACGTACGTATTGTCAATTAATTATATAATTATTAGGTAAAAATACAGTCACTTGTAGAGCACGAGTCATACATATGTAAATGGGGTATTTAGTGTTGACAGAATTGTAAATAGGTTGGTTTCGTGTGTTTGTTATTTCAGACGTGACGACGTGAGTCAGCCGTTTTTATCCAAAACCTATTCATAATGGCAGCAAAATTGCCTGAACTGCTCCTATCTACCTCCCCCGTCGTGGTGCAAGAACCCACAGGCTCCTCCTTAACAGACCCTGAAGAGAAGCATTTAGAGGAAGAGTTCATCGTCGAGCAAATCCTTGAGAAGAAGACCCTCGACGGCCACATATTCTATCTCATTAAATGGCAAGGCTTCGCTGACAAAGATAACACGTGGGAGCCTGAAGAGAACCTCTCGGATTGTCCCGAACTTTTAGAAGAGTTCCACCGGAGCATCAACGGAGATCTGCAGGAAGGGGATCCTATCACTGCTGTTGAGCCAGAGATTTCGCTTCCCATAAACACTGCTATCGGTGCAAGGGCGATTCACGAGGCGGATGGAACACCAATAGAGAAAATTGGTTTTGCGAGGGGCTTAGACGCTCAGAAAATCATTGGGATGACAGAGTTTGATGGCGAACTCGGTTTTATAATGACGTGGCATGGTAAGAATACAATCCTTATGTAATCAATCGAAAAATTGAGTTTTTCAGTTTTATTAAATATTCATTTTTATCAATTTTTCAGGTTCGAGTGTTGTCGACATAGTTCGTGCTCGAGATGCCAATATCAAATGCCCACAAGTCGTCATCAGCTTTTATGAGCAGCGCATCAATTGGAGCCAAGGACGGACTCTGGAGGAGATGCTCAAACCTGAAGAAGAAAGTGAGTCCGAAGAATCCGAAAACGGGGATGAGGAGGACGAAGAACCTGAATCTGCAGCATATGATGTGAACACGGACGCTAATCGGGGTATTATTGATAGTGACTGAGTGATAAATCTTTTTATATTCCAGGTTTTATGTTGTGTTTCGCTTCAGACATTCGCTATCTAATGAATTGTAGTCAAATCAGGAGTTGCTTTTGTGTTTTGTCATCCTACTTTTTTATCTCGTTTAAGTCATTTCCAATTAAATTAATTCCTGTGAATCAAAGAATCTCAATTTGTGAATCATTGTGTATGTGGTGACCATGACCATGATCAATAAAACTACGTGTGTCTAATTTGTACGATAAACTTTCAAAAGTTCATTCTCACTCTCTTTCTGGGGAACATTGAGACACGTAGGCATATGTTCGTAACAGGAGGATTAAATGTTTCATTACATTTTCTACTTAAATGATCATGCTTAAATGTTTTTTTTAGAATCATTGTCATGACTCATGAGTATTGGCCTTGGAAGAAGCTAAGAATACTACTTTTGGGTGTCACAAAGTCTTCGTGAACGATCATGGTTCTTCCTTCAGTATTTTAGTGACTGGTTGTAGATCATGCAATACGCAATACTAGCAACCCGACTAGGGAAATCCCCCGGACTAAAGGAATAGAACAGGCAAAATTACTTTGAAATTTTCGCCAGCAACCGTATTCTATGCAATGATTAAAGTAATTTCCCATTACCATCCCTACGTTTCATACCAATTTCATTTGTTAATAATAACCAAATGATTTACCCTTTCCACAGAACAGACTGTTTTGGCTAAACCATTTTGCTAACCGTTCAAATTAGTGTATGCCTTTTACAAACCATCATAGTTCATTTCCGGAAACCAAACCAACTTTCTTGGAAAGCGACCTAGCTAAATTAATAACAATTTAGCGTCTGTCCAACCAACCCTATTTTTATAGCTGCATAAATCAGCCAAATTCAATTCTACATAATCTATGAATATTCTGTGCAGCGTGTGCCAGTTCTAACTAACTTGCCCAGCATATTGGAATACTAACTTATTAATTTTTGTTTTGCATATCCTACCAGTGTAGGCTTGCGTCGAGCACTCGAGCTGCTCGACTGCTCGTACGAGCGCCGAGCCGAGCGCGCGGCTCGACGGAGTAGGCATTTAGTACTTGTATTTACGAGCAGAAATTTTGTCAAAAATATAGAATGTTCTTTCAAAATCTGTCAAAAATTTACAAATTTGGTAGATTTTTATCATTTTTGGTCATACTGAAATACAATTGCCAATTTTTAAACTTGACAAATATTTTTAATTGTTTTGTGGGATTCGCATTGGTCATATTTTTCTTTTAAATGAAATTTTTCAATACTTTCTGCTGGAAACTGCTGCTCGGCTAGCACCGAGCAGCAAATCTTGCATTTACCAAATCTGCTCGACTAGGCACCATACATTTCCTGCTCGACACAAGCTCGACATTAGTTCTTGATGCTATTAGTCCATAATAAGTGCAAATATCTTTTTCAAAGAACAGCATTTTTTCTTATTTACAAGCGACTTTCTCGATTAATCCCAAAACTCCGAATCTCTAGATGAGTGGTATTTGTAATTTTACGCTATCCGTCATCAATATATAACCAAATCATTAGGAAACAAAAAAAGTATACACGACCTAGGTATTTAAATTTTTTTCTCAGCGTGTCCCAAACCGTTTACTCTACAAGCTGGGTAAAATAATTTTGCAGTCTCAATCTTGCGATTATGCTTTTTGGGAAAAATTATATTTTTAATACGCTCGACAAAAAAAATGTTGCGACATTAGTTAGCATGCAGCTTTCCCTATCTGATTAACTGCAACACCCACAGAATTTATTTGTTTTTTGTTAATGCAAGTTTTCAATCCCTACTTTCTTCGAGCATCGTGCATACTTTAAATGGAAACGAGATTAGGTCTTGCACAAATAGCCATACACCATATCTACCTCTTATTATAGCAAGTGATCACAACGGAGTAATTGTTTGACTCTTGAGATCATTTCTTGCTGATTCAACTTTCCAACAGCTCGATTTTTATCTTCATCATAATCATATCTAACAAAAATTGTTTCACTTCACTCATGGATTTCGTCCTGACATGATGATAATGTTGAGGCTTTGCTGACATGAGAACCATTTAGAAAAACAGTAAAAAATTCATTCATGCCAAAGGCTTCTCTAGTAGATTGAATTGTCAAGATTTTGAGTTTCCTCGTGAGCGAGACTATAATAATACATGTAGCCATGCTGTTATCGCACTTTCTAGCTTCTGTTCCTGCTTCTGCTTTCTAGCTCCAATTTCAGTACATTTGTTGAATGTGACAAAGAAGCACAGTTCGCATAATAACGAATTTATAGACAGTGTGGAGCTTGAGCTGTTGATAGCACTACAACAAACAAAGGAAGAGCATGGTTTCGACGAAAGCATCTTATTTATCTACATCATATCAGCAATTAGTTCTTACTACAGATCCGTTGAGGAGAAAAAGGATCGTGTGATAGGAAATAGCGAGTAGTGTGCAGAAGGAGCTTGAGTTGGTTCGTGAAAGACCGGATCTGAAAGTTGATCTGAATGGAGTTGTCCTCAGTAATAAATCGCCCTTCGCAAAAGAATGAGCTGCCAGTGAAGCGATACTTCGGCTTCAGCTCGAGACAACTTCTATTCCTCCTATATTACGGACTGTACAACGTGTTCCGAGGTGTCATCGTCTTGATTATTGGCCCATTTTACCCACCTGAGGTGTGTACATTCTTTTAAAATTTGCAAAAATAGTGGATATTTATAAAGGGCAATGTAAGACAAATGTTTCCTTTAGGCAGAGGAACGAGGCGTGAGCACCTCGACTGTCGGGTTTGTCATTGGAGCGTACGACTTTGCCACGTTTGTGTCATCCTTGTTGTACGGAAAATTTTTTGTAAGTTCCCCATTCCTAAAAGTTTTACTGTCAGTACTAATAAAGGAGAAACGGTGAGAAAAGTTATTAGCTGATTTTCTTTCAAAATTTGCTGGCGTCAGCATCGTAAATGCTACGTTTTGCTTTAGATTTCCACATACTTGTGTAGAGATACTATGTTGCAGATACAAAAGTTTTGAAGTCACGCATTTTTTCTGCTTTGTCATATAAAATTGTTTATGTTTCCGTGCCTAGTATAATACAAATGCTTATCTTATGTAGAGCTTAGAGCAATAGAGAGAGCATTCTATATCGTTTCCCAGTCACAACGGACGATTTTCTCATGGTTACGTGCAAACTTAAGTACATAGTACATACACACATAGATCGGGATACCCGTGGATTCCCACTTTCAAATGTTTCGTGCAGCAAGCCCAGAGATAACCGAAAACAAAGACCTCAAACATCAAAATAACGCAAAAATGCACACTTTGTTCCTGAGTGAAAACAAGGCATTGCATATAAATAAATATTGTATTCCGACAGGACTCTTTGACTTGACAGACTTGAATAGGTAAATTCTGAAAGAGCAGAAATATGGCATAAAATAATTATAACGACCACAAGATTTTAGTATATTTGAATTCATTGGCACGTGTACATGTATGCTTGTGCATGAGAGAGAAGACGTTATTAAGTATATTTACTAATTATATATGCCCTTTTCTTCAATAATAATAGTTTCGTAAATGGGCATCATAAGAAAAAATTGTTTTAAAGGCTTAGCCTTCCGAAAAGAAGTATACATTAAAATTATTTCCTGCAAATTTCCAGATACCAAAGTTTGGGCCACACAATGTCATCATATTTTCTGCATTCAACACAACTCTGTGTGCGGCGTTATTCGGGTAAGAATTTAAGAATTTCAGTTCTTCCATTAATAAAAAGAATTGTCCACATTGTTGGCATTGTAAGAATCGATTATATGAATATCTATAAATCCTTTGATGCTTTTTCAGTTGCTTGGGATTTCTTGATGACAAAACGAGCTTTCTCATCTTCTCCTTTGCCTTACGAATCATTGCCGGCGCGGGCGATGCTGGTTTCTATCCTTCCGCATTCACAGTTTTTGCATACGAGTTTCCAGACCTGGTCTCGACAACTATCGTAAGAGTGGAACAAATTCTCGTTCAGCTATTGAGTTCAAAAAAGAATGGTTGAAACAGAGGTTAACTCACATTGCCCCAATCGTGTTTATAGGGTCTGTTTGAGCTCTTCTTCGGAATTGGAGCCATTTTGGGCCCTATTGTGTGCGGCCAATTGATTGATGTATGATGAAAGTTAAATGAATTAAATGGCAGAAATTTTAAGCCAGTTAAAGCCATCTGGCGAGTTTAAATATATGCTGCACAATATGTAATATTTTAGTCCATAGGTTTTGCATGGACGTACATTTCAGTGGCGGGGTGCCTACTCATCTGCTCCGTTCTGATATTTGCAGCCACCCCGCGTCCAAAAACTGAGAAGATTCCTACAGTCCCAACCGCAGACAGTGGGAGTCATGGATTTCTCCAACTTGTTCGAATTCCTGCCATGTATTATGCCGTTTTCAGCTTGTTCTCCACTGCAGCCAGCATTGGCTTCATTACAGCGACTTTAGAAGCTCACCTTGACCAGGTTGGGCTTATTGTAGTATTTTTGTGAAAAAAAAGATGTCAATAAGTTAAATCGCTTCTTTTTCTTCAGTTTAATTTAAGCTCTCTTCAAGTTGGACTAATATTCAGCGTGAGTACTGCAATCTACACAGTCGCAAGTCCGTTGTGGGGCCAAATCTCGGATAAGTTGAGTCTAAACAAAATCGTCGTCATTGCGAGTGGGTCCATCATTGTTGCAGTAGGATTTGTTCTGCTTGGACCACTCGACTTCGTTTCCAAAGATCAGTAAGGGCTTGAGCCAAACTCTATGATAAGAACTTATCTTAACCTTGTTGTTATGATTATAGCTTACTCTGGACAACCCTGGTGGGCCTTGGCCTCCACGGGATTGGGATAGGGTCTGCAATTATGATCTTCTTTTCTTTCGCCTCTGAATCCGTGCTGTAAGTCATGTGTATGTTTTGGCGCTTCCCATTTTAAATGATTTACATATATACAATTTTAATTACTCACTGAGTATTTATAAATTCAATTCTCATCTAGTGCGAAGGGCTTTGCTGACTCGACGACAACGTACGGTTTGGTCTCGAGCATTTTTACACTAACATTTTCTCTGGGGAACTCCGTGGGACCTTCAGTTTCGGGTGTTTTGTATGATGCGATTGGATTCAAAGACGCCACTCTGATTATCATAGGGTTGAGCTTAGCTGTGGTGGGTCAAATATTTAACTGATTAGCTTTATCTCATTGTTCAAAAGGCGGCTTATTTATGCTTATTTGACTTTTTAACAGGTCGCATCTGCAGGTGTACTTCGGTTGTTTACCAGAAAGAGTCGCTCCAACTTATCAGCTATTTAACATGGGATTTGATGAACCTATTATTTTTTAATGTGTTGCTTTCTTGGTTGACAAATATTCCAAACGCTATTTATATGTATTTTAAACCGTTTCGAAATTTTTGTAACGCAACGTAAATGAATGAATAAATAGTAAATTGTGTTCAATCTTGTTTCTTTATACGCGTTTTTCGCATCAAGAATTCATGTAATCATTCAATATCATTGTAATAAATGTGTTGCTTTCTTGGTTGACAAATATTCCAAACGCTATTTATATGTATTTTAAACCGTTTCGCAATTTTTGTAACGCAACGTAAATGAATGAATAAATAGTAAATTGTGTTCAATCTTGTTTCTTTATACGCGTTTTTCGCATCAAGAATTCATGTAATCATTCAATATCATTCTAATTAATGACTTTAAATATAGGCACTAATTATAAATCATAATCTATAAAAGCGAAATACCTACGTATATGTAGCTACATAACTACTTACATATACCAGCTAAACATATTTACATTTCAAACTTGATAGTGAGAGGCACAAAACACAGTAGATATTTTTTTTTAAAAATCCTCATCACAACTTACAGTTCCTGTCCATTCTTCTAAACACAGCGTCCAACATAAAGATCTGAATCATGTAGAATGAATCATGTAGTCCTAACATTCTTTTTTAGACGACTGGGTTATAATTATTTTGTTATATTACGTTACGAACATTGCTCATAATCCAAGGTAGCTCCATGCCAAATTGACAATAAGCCACCTCAAACTCACATTGCATCTTCAAATGAAGCAATTATTACAACGGGAATGGATTATATCTTCTCGTATTGGATCTTCTAAAATAGAAGTAAGTAAGATAAAAAAAAGCTTCGCTGCAATAATTGTGGATGGTCGGATTTTAACTTGCAGGCTACTACCTTTGGAAAAGTTGACCGTCGGTACATTTCATATCTGTCATATTGCATATCTGAAAAATTTGAAACCAGCAGCTGCATCTTTTCTCTCTCGTCCTGGTCCTCATACTCCTTTCTACTTCGCTGAAGCCTTTCCTGCTGCATTAACAAAACCAGAATGTAATTAATCGACATGTAGCACATCCCAAATAAAAATTAGCGTCTTTTTATCTTAAAGCTTTACTGAAGAAATCGATCTGGCTTCAATTGGAGAGCCGCTTGAAATGCTAGTTCGGGAGCTCCCTGGTGTTGAGGAAAAGCTTGGCGGAAGAGCCGTAGGCACCTCGAATGTGTCATCGTTTTCCTCTATTTTTAAATCATCCTCGGACTTCCCCTCAGCATCCGATGAATCCGCTTTTCCTGGCTTTCCACTTGTTGACGAGGCGGAGAATGGAGAACGGCTGGCAGTGTCTATTTCTACTTCGCCGACAATTGGAGGGGGCTCCGGAAGGGTAAGTCCACTCAACGGATCTGAAGCAGCCAAGTCCATCGTTTTTCTAAAATACACTACTTGCCGTCTGGCTCTAACGACCTCACTTTAATACCCGTAAACTGAAATGTATTTTTTAAATACTCGACTGTATTTGATCTCAAAACAGCTAAGAAATCGAAGAGGTTACCGTCATATGACACGACTTGACGAAAATGTTCTTTTACAACTTGGCGAGGCTTCACTTTTTCAATATATTGTCATTTGTCATGTGTTTCAATACAACTTTATTTGTTGATCTGTCCCCGTCACACGACACACACGCCAGCAACAACAATAGGAAGCAACATACCTAATACGCATTCAGTCCCAAAGAAGAATGAAATATTGTGCAAGCAAAATTCCAGACGGAATCAAATCGCTGTAGAAGCTCAGCTCAATGCTTTGCACAGCACAACTACGGAACCAGCTGAGCGAAGCAACTGCCTTTCTATGAAAGATGTCAAAATTTTGGCCTTTTCCTTGTCTTCACATTGCACACTCTCACCGTTTCCATGCAAATACTGACACGAAATTGCAGCCACACTATCTGCCTCAATTTTATTTCTCCACAACCTTTTTATTGTACTACACGGGATAAGTATTTATGTCAGTTGCCTATTCTGGCTATTTGCTTTTATAAATTTCATCAAAAACAACCACGCTCATTCCGTGTGTATTTGACTTTTACAACAATGTGATATGTGTGTGGGCGTAACTTGCTTCACTTCCATAGAGGAGAAGTAAAAACTAGTCAAAATTTTAGTCGACTTGAAAGTTTATTATTTAAAAGTGTAAGTTTTGATCTTGGGTTCTATTCTTTGTGACATCTCTGGCTGAGGTTTCTGGAATAATAAGGTGTAATTTTTAGTTTTCAGTTGATCTGTCGCGTTCTTGAATCATGTCTTCTGCTGACTCATCCAAGACGAGTCCAGACATTCCAGACTGGTTTTGCCCCTACAAGATTCCAACAGAGTTCAGCGGGTCCATTCCACCTCTTGTATTTCTTGCCGGACTGGATGTTGATAAAAACCCAGTTCATCGAGGAATATGGGAGATGATTAAGTTGAAGCCGGCGACTAAGGAGTTCCAGCCGACGTACATTGATGTACCTCTAAACCACAAGTTTCCAGTCAAGAAGCCAAAGGTGATTTTTTATGTCACATGATAAAGAATTCTTTCGAATGTGTGAACCGAGCTCTAATCAATGTGCCTTATGCTCCACAGACTGAGAACCTGGAAACGTACATGCCGCGTGGAATTCTCAAAGCAAATTGGCTTCAAAAGCACCTCCAGCAAATCCCGTCTGTGGTCGTTGTCTTCTTCGATATGAATTGGACTGATCCATACTGGAATGACAAGAAGAATGAATGTGCTTCACGTGTAAAGGAGCTGAAGTATGGATTTCCAAGACTATTTTGTATCGTATTCTTAAACCTAGTTTAAACTCAGAGCTGTAAGGCTTTCGTGTTTTCTTTGGCACAGGAGCGAGCTAAATCCACATGGTTCTCAAATTCTGGTGATGCTAATCAAAGCCGCGGATGCAGGCGAAGACAACTTCTCAACGGACCGCGCCTCTGCACTCTGCGCTGCTGCTGACATTCCTCCAAAGGCCTTGTACATTCTTGCCCACACGCACACTGAAAGGATTCAGGCTTGTGTGCAGAGGTACTCTGCTAAAGAAAATTTAATCATTTTTACTATTCCTCCTTCTCATTCGCTTTCTGATTCAGAGGTGTCTTTCTCTCAGACTTGAGGTGGGGATGAAGGAGGCTTCCAAACTCTATTATCTGGGGAGAATACGGCGCATTAAGAACTGGAGTGCGAAGACGATTGATATGGCGATGCAGACGAGGTATAACTTCAAGACGGCCTTCTTCCAGGAGATCCGACGCGACTATGTGTCTGCCCTCAAGTAATTATTTTTGTATAAACTATGGATAGTTATCACGACGTCGTTGACGCTTCGTGGAGTTGGCCATTTCTGATCTTATTCAATTTTTGCGTGTCGAACTCTAGTCACTACCACACTGCTTTTGACATGCTGCGGAGCCTGAAAGTGACAGAGAGTTTGGTTCAGCAGATTCGATGCGTCGCGGGCTGGGTGAACTACCGCATATGTCGATTGAACCTCCTCAAGATGGATTTTAAGGAGACGGAAAGTCAATTTCATAAGCATATACGAACTTTCAAAAAGTTGAATGGGAATCGAGATCTGAACTTTGAGCAGTATGCTTGGCTTCAGCAACAGTATGTCTACATACGAGAATAATTCCCAGCAAATGCAAGTTAACCTAGAGTATAAGATGATTTACAAATATATATTCTTCTACATCTTTATAGGTACACATACTTTGGAGAATTACTGCGTCACTTTTACCGAGCCGGCTTTACAACTTTAGACCCAGTCACGTACTTTCTGTTGGCTGTCAGCTACTCTGATAAAAGAGAGGAATTGGCGAAGGAAGTCAGTAGTCGGATGGTGAGATATATTTCCCATTTCTCTTGACCATTAATATTTGCAGTGCATGATTACATGCAAAGTTTTACTGGCATCTGTTAATACAGGAAGTAATTGACTGGCCAAACGAGATGGACGAGTACCTAAACTGTGATATTGAGTTCGTTGGCCAGAGACCATGGCGTTCGGACGCGTACACTTCGAATGCTCAGTTTATTTCCGAGGATCCAATGACTATTACCGCTCTCAACTTCTTTGAGCAGAAATATAAGCATTCCGTGAGTTACTGCAATGACAAAAAAATTGTAATGTGCAAAAAATCTCGTATGAAGAAAAAAGCTGTTCAATAAAGTAACTAATTTGTGGTTTCTGTAGGAGGATAGAATAACGAACCTTGGCGTCGCCTCTGACTATTGCCGTGACCAGCAGCGGATGAGAACTCGATGTCAATTAAGTATGAAAGTTTTGCTTCAGTCTGAGACTTAAACTAAAATTCTCTCTTTATAAACTTTATAATAATTACAGTGATGATGATGGGCGTCGAGTTTTTTGCGAAGGAGGAGCACCATCGTTCCGTCATGCTGATGACCCATGTGCTCCGAGAGTTTGGCCGTGACAAGGGCACAGTCCAATTGTATCTAGTCGCTGAATGTGGTCTAATGGCGTCGTGCTGTGATGCGGATGTTGCGGCTTACGCAAGCTTTCTTGTCTTCCTACTGAAGAAGGACTTTGGCCATTTGGTTGCTCACGAGAGACGGAAGGAGTTGTGGTCCAAATTGCAAGGGATTTTGCAGAAAAAGGTTCCTACTCCAGAGGCTGGATGCGATTTGAACGGTGATAAATGGAAGACTGCCCTACAAGCTCCGTTTGTCTCGTACGTTGGTGTTCACAGAGAGTGCATTCTTCATGCCAACTTCTACTTTGCCAGTGATGTGTTTCGAGCTGCCAGTCCAGCCGAAGTGTGCGTTCTGCTCAGGTTAGTGGGAATGCTAAAACGGTGATATGAATCGTTTAAAATTTGCTACATAATTTCTTCCCAGGAACGACGCGGAGTTTCCCATCTCTGTTTCAAAGTGTGGGGCAGGTATCAGCATGTCGGAATACAACTGCGAGACCGTACTCAACGTCACCCTGGAGCCTGGGGAGAGCAAGGAGCTATCTCTGTTTTTCACTCCTGCAATCAAGGACGTCGGCAAGATCATTCAGGTCCACTTGGGCTATGTCGACATTGGAAGGGCCGATGCTTCCATTATGTTTCACTACTCTGCGATTATGGGAATTAGTCCTTACCTCTGGTTTGTATTTAAACTGCACGACAAGGTCCAGAAATGACTTGCCCCTTGCTTTTTGTGACAAGTTTGACCATCATTTTTAACAGGAGCGAAGGGAAGAAGGACAAGGGTAAGCAGATTATTGCCAAGATTGACCCTATGATGCCGCTTCTTCGTCCAAAGATAACTCGTGATGATCCGATGCTCGTGAATGAGTGGCATAAGGTCCAAGTTACCTGGACAAATACTGATTCCCATACTTACACCAAAGTCAACTTGACATTCCTCGCGGCGGCGTCAGATCCAGCAGGTTAAAAAAATATCTTATCTAAACTTGAATAAGTTACAGCAGCGAAAGTTACGATTTGATATTATATTTCAGATATTATGCTTTCCACGGATCCATCAAAGTCGGGTAAATTTGGCGGCTTGACCCATTCTATTGATCTGGAGCAACTTGCGCCGAATGAGTCGATTGACACTGTTGTGTACTTGCGTTGCATGAATCCGAAGAGAAATGAGCTTCAGTTTATGACAAAAGTTAGTCAAAGCTATTTAATTCGTCTTTTGTTCCGAATTTAAGCAAAATTAATAATTGTGGAATACCATGTGTCAGGCCAAGTATATTGACAACTTATGCCAGTCTGTTGTGAACGAGTTGGTGGATCCGGTCGAGGTCATCAAACCATTTGAGATTTTCCAAAACTTTCAGAACCATCAGACTGAGGTATCAGGAAGTGTGCTGCCATATGAAGATTTTGTCATCAATATTGGAGTGAAAAACGTTTCCAAAAATACTCTGTTCGTTGACAGCTTGAAAGTCAGCAAAGCGGTGAGCCATGGTCACCATCAAGTTGACTTTTTGGTACCATCAAACGTATAACATATGCAGCGTATGTATGTATCTGTATTGTTTCTAGCTGTCTACAGTGGAAATGGCAGTGAGTCTACCTGCAGAACTGAATCGGCTAACATTGATGCAAGGTGAGGTTGTCAAAAGCGTCGCAACGTTTGCTCAGTGCGCCCCAACAGACATTCCCATAGCAAAGCTGGAGATCACATGGCGTCGGTACGTGCTTAATTTATCAAAGTAGCTTTAATATAGTTATGGAGGAGCGACGACAGGAGGTCCTCACTGTTTTTGGTTTTTGTCCATGGGTCTGTCCGGCGACAACCTAAAAACGGTTTCGCTTATTTTAATTTCTTTTTTGTAATGGACTTCCGGTCACCTCAGTAAAAACTGATTCAATTTTGGGGGTTATTTAAGCTTGACCATAAAGGTCTGTCAAAAGGTCAAATGAAACCATATGCCATGTGGAGTGTTAAAATGACGAGAACGACTAGAAATAAAGGTCGTGTGCTTCAAATTTGAAGCAGTGTTAGTTAATGGAAAAAGACCGTTAAAATAGTTATTTTTAAAATTTGATGTAATATATTATTCGAAAGTCTAGGTATTTTGAAGGTTTTATGAGCTAATTTTAATTTCAAGTGAAAATGGCGGTTAGGTTGTCAGAAAAAGATGGATTACACTGGATTAGCGTTTGATTTTAAATCATTCAGAAAGTTTTTCTCAGGCCTGAGCTAGACTCCGATTGCAGGTTTTATTTTACCGACTTAAAATCGATTTGATTGTCGCAGAGAAAAAGAAGACGTTCCTTCATGTACAGCGGAAGTGTCTATTGATCCGGTCGCAATGATCATGTCAGCAGCCATTTACGTCGAAGGCATTTTCAATGCAAAGGGAAAAGGTGAGCTGAAGAAGCCAATGCAAATTAAGTACTGTATTCATAACCAGTCGGAAAAGGCGCATGACCTTTGGATCTCCCTGGAGTCGACTGAATGCTTTATGAACGCTGGTCCAAAAAAGGTTAGCATTGTTTTTTATGTTCGTCTATGAACCATTTTATAGTTGTATGCTGACTTCCATGTACCTATGCTGATTATGAATAATTCATTGCCACAGACAAATGTGAAGATCACTGGGTTTGAGTCTCTCAATATGCACTACGTCCTCTTCCCGCTGAAGACTGGCCTCCTCAAAACTCCAAGACTAGTCATTGACAGCTGCAACAACCCGTCGAGTGGGGATGCTCAAGGTCCGGGTGATATCCCTTCTGTGATCCACCGGAATGTCGTCAAGCACATCTTTGTCACCGTAAGGAACAAAATAAAACGAGAGATTGTCAAACACGTCAAATATTTATTCCATGTCTCATAATTCGTGTGGTTACAATGCAGAGAGCGGAAACCGAAGCAGAAGGAGGAGAACAACGGAGCACGTCATAACTCCTACTCGACTACTAGCTTTCACCCTGTCGCTTGAACTTTTCGAATGCACGCCTCTGAATAAAGTGATAAATGAATGATCCAATTGCGTCAGAGACAAATAGTGTTTTGAACTACTTATTTCGGGCTCCTCCACACGTGATTCATCATCGTTGTCAGGCTCGGAAAATAAGATAGTGGCTTGGCTCGTATCATGATGTAAAAGTGAGTGATCTGTAGGGCCCTGGCTCGGGCTCGTTGTCGTTTCCTTAATGCCCCAGTTGTCTTCCACTGCTCGTTCCGTGGATGGTGGGTGATGGATGGTCGGTGGGGTGGCCGTCACATTCTTCTCCAGCTCGACTCGTATAAAGGTTGCTTGGTAGTGGTGCACGGTGACCTGGACGACTTTCGTCTTGTAGCCGTCCTTCTCAACCTGTGTGATGCATTGGAGGGCATTATTCATGATGCACACTAATACCAAGGTAAAAAATTGTGGTCCAAGGAGCGTTGCTATTTAATAATAACCTGCAATTTGTAAGTGCCGGGCAGCCACGGTCTCCAAAACTCTCCAAACTCACTGGTGAACCATGGGATATGAGGTAATCCGTCATTTTCCTGAAGATCGTCGTCTCCTCCTCGTGACAGTTTTGCGGCCTCAATCGCATCATATGTTTCAGAGTCTAAGACTTGTCCTCTAATCCCTCCCTGAACCTCGTGAATGACATGGAGTAGGCCCTAGTCGAAGTAAGAAACAGTTTCGCTAAATTGATTAACTTTCTCGTAGTCTCCCAAACAACTTTTCCCCCAGCTCTCTCACTCCACGAGAATATATAAATAGGATTGAGGTAGGGGAGCAGTTCGCTCTTAATTCAACTTTTTTGTGAGAATGAAAAATTGATATGATGCCAAAAACACTTTGTCCACATCTCGAGAAACTTTATCCCTTCTTTGGAATCCAAAACAAGCCTTTACCCCTCTGCATTTTGGGAAGGAGACGTGACGTCATTTCAGAATAAGTATAATGGAGTCAAAATACAAAAAGCAATTATTTTTACCACTTTTGTAATTTTATACGCTCATTACTCCCTGACCGATTTGGCAAAAGGCTCATACTCTTTCCGTGACATTTAAATTGTTTTTGGTCTTACCTCACGGTTCCTCCACCACAACTCGTTGAGGATGGTCGCATTGTTCTCATTCCGACAGCATGAGATGCCAACCATCAGCTCAAACGTTCCATGAATGTAATTGTAGTCCATCATTGTTCCTGCAAACCAAACAGTACAAAAATCCAACAAAAGATGAGGATTCTGCTCAACCACTCTGTCAGTACATTTTGGGGCATCGTAAGACTCGCTTGTATTGGGCTTTGAAATGGTTCTTATTAGTGCAAGCATCATTATCTTGACCTGACTGAGGCTTCCACTCAGCCCCGTTGATAATGCCATCTTGAAAAGATCGTTCCAGCATAGGACAATACCACTCAATCTCGGATCCCCCCGTTTTCTCGACATACGTCAACGCGAGATGCTGGAAAATGTCAGAGTCTGGAGTTAAATGTGGCTGTCCGTCTAATGGTCCTCCTCCGCCAACTTCTTCGAGAAGAAGGTAAAATGAATTGTAACTTGTGGAATGGAAAGTTCATCATTCGAATAGTAAATGGCGAGTTGACTTTGTTATAAAATAGTTTAGAAAGTTTCGTCGTACCTTCCATCAAAGAGATCGAGTCGAAAGGGTAGACGACGACTTTCGCCCCGCTGATAATGGACACAGAGATGATAAACTTGTTCTCCTCGATGTACCTCATCATCGCCTCGGTCTCCTTCTGCAGAATGAGATTCTCTTGGTGAGCGAAAATGTCGGGAAAATTGGTGTTCAGTTTGACGTTCTGCGAGTTACACCTGGAAGCGAGTAAGAACGAAAAGGTGTTTACGTGATATTCACGGATGAGCTGGCAGAGAGCACAACTCCACAAAGCTTTTTGTGCTCTTCTGAGATGAGATGAGTTTGCAAAATAATGATGATGGACAATTATTCAGCGGTGAGTTCTTATAGCCCATAATATCTCCCTCGACGGAAGGAAGATTATTGGAGAAGAGAGAAAAAGTTTTTTTTTGTCTTTATTACCTCCCCTCGTTTCCAAAGCACGAGCCTGGAACGGCCTTTGCATATCCGTCTGGATTGAAATTTGGAATTATATGGATTTCCATACTCTCCATGAGCTTTCTCTCCATTGAGGCCTCATTCTCGTATTGTTCCACCAGATGCTAGAAAGACAAAGAAAAAGTTTTATGAGAGGAGAAGAGTGCATTATCATCTCAAGAGGAGAAACTTTTTTAAAGTTTATTTTCCCTTTTAATCGCATATAAAATAAATCTATTGTGATTTATGAGGAAAGATTCGTCGGGAAAGGAGAAAATATCACTTTTCTCCACCAACGACTTCCCTCCCTTCACTCGCACTTTATTTCGATTGATTTCTCTCTCTCTCTCTCGTCTATTCAGATTTTTTTATTCTGAGGCTCAAGAATTAGAAAATTTACATGTATGCTATTGATTGGCCTGGTTCAAACTCACTTTTGCAAGGCGGAGGAGAAGAAAGCAGGCAGGCCCTGACATACCATTTATGTTCCCAACAAACTTGACTTGCGGCCGAAGGAGAGGTCGATGGTGGGGGTTGTCAGAAACTATGATCACCCACAACTCACGATCTACAAAGAAATCATAAGGAAAATTTTAATGTAGGAAGTGATAATATTACACACAGTGTTAAATGGAGATCTTTCTCCAAACTTTTCTTTTCCCTGTTGGTTCATGATTGGAATGCACAAGTAGAGAGATGAAAGCCTAAAACCTTCGTTAGTGGCATAGTTTCAGGAATGGGATTCCTAAACCAAATTTTGTTGAAAAAGATTGTTCAAAGTTGTAACAAAGCCGTAATCCATTTTGAATTATTAGACGCGGTGAGGATACAAACAATTTGGCATCTCTGTTTGTGAAACTTTGCCTAGCACTTTGCCCTGGGGAATGTGAGACGAATACCAATGACCACTGGTTCTGAGCCGTTATTGTTAGCTTTAAGTGGGGTCAACACAAATTAGCAAATTAGTCGTAATCAATCAATTAACTTTCATCCCGTAGTATTGGCTAAATATTTCTCGTCTTTTATTTTTATGTTGAGCAAAAGAAGGAAATTTTAAGCCCAACGAGTTGTATTTCATTAAACACTGATTTTTTCTCTTGAACTAACCTTTGTGTTCCGAATATAAGGTCAAGAGAATAAGTCATTATTGACAGTTTTATTCATGAATACGATGAGTGAAATAATTTACGAAAGTCTTTTGTTCATAATATTGAGTTTTTTTTTGGCTCTGGTGATTGGAATTAAAGTAGGTAATAACTGAGATGCTGTGCGGAAATGGTACTCTAAATCCAAAAAACACATTGACATAAACCTAAGCAACTTTTTATGAGAAAATCGTCCTCGCATAATTTGTGCATGGGTACAGAAACTAACAAGTGTTAAAACCACAATGTTTCGATTGCTCGTAAATTAGAAGACTATAAGTTGTTCATTTATCCAGAGATTGGGCTCAATTTGTATTCCCTTTCTTGCGCAAAACTTTATTTTTAATATTTGAGGAAAACCGCAGAACTCGGTGCTTACCCTCGTCAGTCAAACCGATAGACTCTAGCCTTGCCACATGGCTATAGTTAGCTGCTAATTGTTGTAGGAAGTTAGTCATTCCTCTATATTCACAAGGTATTTCCTCGCCGTTCGAAGAAGAGAAAACTAGAATTCCACACAGATGAAATGCAAAAGCTGCGATAATTCTTAGGGCGAAGCCTGTCTCCATCTTCTTGACGGAGTAGTCTTGGCAAGGACTTCATCCACCCAAAAAGTTTATAATTGCTTTGCACAGCTAAAATCTCACATTCTTTTTAGTTGCTGATTTGGAAAACAGGTTTAATATTTCTGTAACGATCGTTTGGAGCAATTCTGGACAGGAAAATGAAGCTGAGAAAATCCCTCAAGAAAGGAATCCAGACTGAGCTACAGTCCAGAGGCAAGTCGAAAGTGCAAGTGGGACAATCTAATATTTTCAAGCCAGTTGCAACATTGTGCATTGTCTTCAATGACAAAATTCAGAGATCGTGGAAGAAAAACACTGATAAAGAAGTAGGATGTGAGGGTCCCAAACGAAGCTTGAAGAAATAGGAAGCCGTTGATAAATCATAGATATTGGTGGCGTATAAGCAGACAGCTGCGATCTACATATTAATAATACGGAGTTTTTATAATGATTTTAATTGTTCTTTGGTACAGCTGAATTTCAAACTAAACGATAATGTTAAAACTAGTTCAAGAATATGATGGATTTTAATTTGACATTAACTGTCAACAGATTTACCAATACATATGTAAAATCATTTTTCCAAAAATTTTAGTCCCCTGGACATGTTTTACTAGTGGATACGATGCCGATACAAAGTCCATCCATTACACATTCTTTTATGAACATTTAACCATCGCCATACTGCAAAAGTGTAGCGTGGTACACACGAAAATGTCACTCAAATAAATTGATTTTCTGTTGAGAACTTTCTTTTCCTCGCGGAACTTTTTAAAAGTTTTTTATGGACGTGCTTATAACTTAAGATACTCCAAATTTGGAGCTCCTCAGGGTTAAATTCGTTCCAAAGTTTCTCAATTTTTGCATTCATCCATGATTACTATACTACAAAAGCTTGCAAAATAAAAAAGGACTTATTGAAAAATATATGTGCACATATAAGTACATCTTTGATAGAAAAATATAGTACAGTTATGCGAAACTTAATTAGAATTAATAATCTTTTGCATTGAAATATGGTCTTGGATCTCTGCTGAGGTTGAGCTAGTACCAAGTAATTATTCACTTATGGTTTTATCCAATACTAAATTTTACGCATGTGCATATGTCTTATATCGACTTCATCCAACCAGTACATATACATATTAGCCATTCCTATTAAAATTCTTGCACACTTGTCTCTTATCGAGTTTTTCTTCGTGGAATGTGGTCCACAAGATTGAAAACAGGAAGGGAGATGTGACACACTGGAGATAAACATTTCAACCCAAAGCCTACTTAAGAGGATTCAAAAATATTGAATTATTGGGCAGGAGATGCTGATCTTGGAAAATTGTCAATTGACAAAGGGGACTGTTAAAGATTCGTCAGTTTTGTATGTACATACATGCGATTACATAAATATTTAGCAAACAATTTGCATCTAAAATCTGCCGTTGGCAAGATAAGCTAATGGTGCTTATTCTAGTCAACTAATTCCTAAAATCAAGTTATGCAGACCTATTTAAAGGTAGCTCAGTCTTTCTAGCATTCTCAGCTAGTAATTTGCTATTGATTTAGAATTCATTCATGAAAGATTCAAAGTCGAACACAAGTTTTTCAGTAATAAAAGGTAGCAGCAAACTCATCCATTTGTTGTCATTTCAATCAATTGTAGGCAGTCATCAAAGTATATAATTTAGATTTCTATACTTTCTTCATACAAAGCACAGATCATGTATTCATATTTTGTAGTTGCTGTGCATAATTAGCAAACGTCTCCAAAATGTCTTGCATTGCTTCCACTGTTAGTTGCATATAAAAATGGTTTCCGAAGAGAACAATTTTCATCAAAAACAAAATAATCTACAAGTTCTTGCTATACGTTATTCCTTCGCTTTACCATCATGAGATATTTTTTCTACAAATACTGCTGCAGTGAACAGGAGCAACGGGACAATCTACATCAGCTTTTCGAGGAAGATGACAAAAAGGCAAACAAAGCTTATTGCTTCCTATTATTAATCCTCGCCCTCTCCTCTCTGTCCTCCTGCCATTCTGCTTACTTCCTCTGTCTTGGACTACGTTTCCCTCAATCGTATTTTGCAGGGTTGCCGTCAGTCTCTTGACATTGGTCGATATTATCTCAAATTTCCATCTCGGTAAAATGAAGAATAAGTACGAGTAAGATCTGTACACATAATGTCTACCGTATTCTCTATTTTGATGCGTAGCCGTTTCCATCACTACGCTCACAAGCTTACAGTTTTGCAGTACGCCGCTTAGCCGTGCGCATTTCGCCCCATGAAAATAGCCCGTAAGAAATAATATAAGCATATTGTATTGCAGGAAGAGAAAAGATGTTTTTTTCCAATTTCTAAGACATATCGTCGATCGTCTATTCTTGTACTACGTAGGATTGCTGTGACAGCAAGCTCTTTCGAAGGTTCATTTCTAGTCAAGCAGGTATGAGTGACCTGACTTCTTTGGTATATATTTTGGTGATTAAATTGATACATTTGCTTTTGACAAACGAAGTCTAATTGGCTCTAGCGGACTTTAAGGAAACCTCCATATAAGCATACTTCGTTTGTATATTTAATTTAATTTATTCCTCATACTTTAAGCAAAATTTTCACAACAATTTCATTAAACCTATATAAAAAGGACTTTCAATCTTTCAATGACATATAGCATACTCTCTCCATAAGCATAGAAATTTCCCGTCCCTCCGGCTACATGCGACATGCCAAAGGACCTCTAAATGAGCATAATCTCCCTATAAGGATATATTATTTGTTAATTTTTAAAATTGCTTGATTTTCGCTGCCACTTGTCCCAACTTTTGCACGCCGGGTCGTATTTCACGTTCATAATTGTATTAAATATATATATTTGGCAATGTAGTACTTGAATAATCCAGATACGTTTTTTTTTGGACTGACCACGAACACACCTTAATTATTGCAGCATTAAAGCGGCAGCATTTTTATGGCCCATTTTTACAAATTCACAGTCGATATATTATAGCAGGAATTATTTGAACGCTGCATTGGAAGCGCCTTCTCGGCTAGGAGATAGAAATCTGGGGAAAAAAAGAAACCAAAAAGAGCACACGGTCATAATTTTCTAGCATCTAGTCTTCCTCCACTTTCCTCGCCGGTTTACCTAAACAAAGGAAAAAAAACTTATTATGATGAAGCCAAACTCAATGGAAAGGATGAACTCTGAAGTCAGTTCCGCGTATTACGGATTTCGTCTAGGTCACGACTAATATCCCAGGAAAAAGAGGGAAGAAATGGCTTTTCATACGACGTAGATATCTACGGCAAAGTCATTTTCCTGTGACCATTTTCAGGTAGAGATGGGTAAGTGGTTCGTCCGTGTGCTTGATGTACCTGAAACCAAGACATCTTGAGAATGGTCAATAAGGGAGAAACTCCACATAAACAAGATCTTTTCCGATCAATTTCTCCAGCAACTCAGGTAAAAATAAGGTTTTCTAGTAGTATTTATTGATTCAATACGCTAGGGCTTCTAGATCGTGCTCGCAAAGTCATGGCTTCAGACAAAAATTAGTCGTTTTCGATCTTCTCCACGAAAGGGACCAGACTCGTGTATTTTTTGTCTTGCTGAGAATTGATTGATTCTGTGGATTAAAGCGTTTTCCCGTAATAAACTCATGGAAAAAATGACAGGCAAAAAGGGGGTAGCATTTTACGAAACGATAATGCTAAGCCGTCTTCAGTAGTTATTTTGAGCCATTTTGCACAGCCACCGCGTTTCCGTTCCCAAGAATGAGCTTCATTCGTACTCACTCCTTCTTCCACGAGACTCTCATCATCATCAGCGTGTTGTCATCATGACAAAGTTCAACGGTAAATTAAATGGAATAGATGATAGTTTCTCTGGCGTTTCATTTGGAAACGTGACAAGTGATTGGGAAACTTACATACGTCTCTCTGTTTTGGCGAAAGGGGAAGAAGTGAAACTGGGATTTGATGATGACTCTGACAATATTGATTCTCCGTGAGATGAAAAAGATTGTCTGTTTCGCAAAGAGGGTAAAACTGGTTATGAAAACAGCTCCCACAGGCTCATTACAAATCATGCAAATATGTGTATTGTACACACACACGTAAATATGTATCCTTTGCGTCACTCAAAATGAATCCACCCGAAAGAAGATCCGCTGGAAACAAACAAAAAAAGTTATTCGTTTCGCAAACGTACATGCATGCTGTACTTTTGTATGTAAATAATACTTGTGAATTCGTCTCGTATCTACAAAAAAAACTTCAAAACTTGCTCGCATATCCATCCAACCTGTCTATTTTAAGTATTTTTCTCCACATTTCGTATCGATTGACCTGGATGCACGGGTCACGCTCTTGACAAGATTTGAAGGATTGGTGGCAAAATTGCATGCTCTGTACATTGTGCATACATGTACATTCACAAATCTGCTTCCCTTTTTTCTCAAATACAATTTCAGATAAGATCGCAGTAAAAAATGAAGCCTGTTAGGCCATGTTCACCTCTAAATAGATGTTTTGATGACGCGAATGCCGAACTTTGGCTGAGTCATGTTCATATAACAAGTGTGGTCGTGACTGTGACCAGTGCTGGGGTGATCTTGCCGACGAGACGCCGTGCCTTTAGCAAGAGCACCCTCAAAAATCATCGCATAACTAACAATTGTAAATGGATTGATTCCTGATGGTCAGCGTACAGACTGTGCGTTAACACAAACGTTTAACTTTTGAGGAAAAAAAGTGTCTCTTATTCTAATGTACAAGTAATCTATATTACGTGAACAAAGACAGGGATTCTCTCGAAGCGAGACAAGGAATGAAATACAAGAGGTATGCAGTATGCACTCGAATTCTCTAAATTGCCTACCCAACACAGTCCCCCAGTTGCATGTATGTATCCACTTTTGTTTGCGACATTTCAGGTGTGGTGGAGTGATATAATCAGAAAAGAGACGAGTCCTCTCAAAACACAATTACTGAGGATAGCTTCTCGTTCACCTGCCCACTATACCTAAATTTCATTGGTATTGTTATCCTAGGCCAGGCAGAGGGAGAGTGTGAATGATGAGGCCTTCCATCAAGTCTCTTTTTCTACTGATCAAGAATTCTTTTGGAACCTGGCACAAAGTAGCTCGTGCCCTCGACTATTATGTTATGTTGGATTTTTAATTGGCAAAAAATTGGTGATTGGTGATCATTTTGTAGAGATTTTGATTTTACTGAAGTGGTTAGCTATTACAGTCATTTCAAACTTAATTTTTTGTACCATTTTTAGCTTCCAAATGAAAGAAGAATTAGTTGGTTGGAACGGATTGGTACGTTGAAATAAGTAGTAGCTGAACAAATACGCATTAAAATTGTGCAACATATCCAGGTAAGCCGGAAAATGAAGAGTGCGAGTCGTCAACATTACTGTTTGCATGGAAGGAGCAATTTAAGCTACATTGAATACAAAGTCGAAATAAATTATCCTGAGATCAAATTATCTAATTTTGTTGGAGTTCCTACAAAAAATATTTTCATGAGGTTTTTGCAGCAATGAGCAATAAATACATATTGCACCAGTTTATTGCGTAAAGGCAAATGAAGTCTTTTCCAGGCGTATATTTTCATGCGCATGATTGACAATAATAATCAATGTAGACAAAGTTGCAGGCCCCGATCGCACGTGCGACTCCCCAGGCTCCTTCAACAATGCGATTTAATTGTCTATGTAAGCATCATCGAGCCTTTCATTTTTATTCCATTGTTTCACGGATTACAAACAACTGTTTTGCTGCTGTTTTTAGCATACCTTCCTTGAGTCCGTGACTGTTGGTCTCTTTGCTCACCTACTTCGATAAATAGCGTAACAATGTGCAATTGTTCCATGGGAATAGTGCGTAGCAACATCATTACCAATCTTGACTACAACAACAAGGATACTTTCTGAAAAATAAAGTTGAACGTGTGATATTCCATCGTAAAATTGTCTTGTGCATGCCCCAATACTAAAGTTGACTATTGGGAGTTGAGAGTGAGCAAAAGCGATAGGTTGTGTGAGATTCCTTCACGAGAGATTCATTCAGTCTTTGTCGGTGAGCCAGTTGAGTGAGTTGACATGGTCTCGCCTGTTTTTTGTGGGGAATACCGTTTACGAAAGAATCTCGGCAGGTGAATACATGTGGCAGTGCAGGATTGAAGGTAAGGTCTTGCCATTTTATTACTATAGTACGTTCTCCATTTTTCATACTTCCATCTCCATCCATCATTAAATATCGTGGCAGTTCTAAGGACCTCTCTGCACTCTCATTTACTTTGTGGGTTGAACTTGAGCTAGTTTTTGTCCCATTCACGTATACAATTTTGAAAAATTATTACTTAGGTGTAACATTGAGTCGGCCACCTTTTTGTGTGGCAGGTCTCGTCCTCAAATGGGTATCTCGTGACTGGAGGGACGAACACGACATGTGCTTTAGATCCGCAAGTAGAACTTGATTTCGCTTTCTAAACACATCGTAAGATGTGTTACAGGATTAGCTCACTTGTGTAGTGAGATTGAAATAGTCCAGTGGCATGCCAAATCCGGACTAAATGTCCATTTTACTCAATTTATCTACATTTTATGCCAAAGATTTTGCATGCTGCAGTAATAATGCAATAGTATGTAATAGTGTGTAATTTTGTTTGCTAAGTGGGTGAAATCGGTAATTGAAAAAATTTCTTTTCGTAAAACACCCATTCAATTTTTATACATTCCTAAAAATACTCATCAAGATTGAATTGCACTTTTGATGAGCCAAAGTCATTTAGAATCGATGCTTTAGGCACTAAATAATCAAAGTCATCAAGTAAAGAAGAATATCATGAATCCCTTTAGACTCATAGTTTAATAGTTCAATAGTTTGTTTATTAACGTGTTGAGTAGTCTCAGTAATAACAATACTGGCATTTTGGCTCAAAGTGATAAAATAAAAAAGCGACTTTACTTGGGTCCATTTAATGTACAGGAGGGTCTCTTCAATCACCGCATAGATATTTATTACGTAGCTGAATCATTCAGCGGAGTATTGATTCAGCCGTGTGTGTCTGTTCGTCCGTAAGCTCGATAGCGACGAAACGCCTGACAGTAGGGGAATAGAACTTTTTGACCAGCCAAAAGTAGAACTTTTCTTCTGCCTTTTTAACACTAATAGGTATGGCAAGGTAGAAGAATTCTTCTACCAACACGAAATCGACGAGCTAAAACGCGCGAATTTTCAAAATTTGAAAACACCATTCGAAAGAGCGTCAAAAGTGGCAGTTTTGTGTCGCATCAATCGAAAATCCAATTAATCGGTAAGTGTTCTTGTTAGAGGTAATCTGGCACTGGAAGTAGCATTTTTCTTCTACCTTGAACGGTACACTTTTTCTTCTACCTGCTTACCATCGGGTAGGAAAAAGTTCTACTTTTGGGTAGAACAGAACTTCTACTTGGTAGAACTTTTTGCCTATAAATCCCCTACTGCCTGAACCCATCTCAATGAAACTAGGCATATTGTCTCCCCAGCACACTCACTCAAATGAACTGTATGAGTAAGTAAGTATTTATTGACCATATATGCCATCGCGAAAGTCATCGGTAGTTTAAAGGGGGCTTCTTCCTAAATATTTAATATTTGTGGAACAAATGAACTGTATAGTTTTTTGGCCTTACCGTGCAGTGCCTCGACGTAACCGTCAAAAATATTTAAATACATACATATATCGTTGAATAAAATTTGGTCTCAAAATGACCGTATTCTTGAGAAAATGATAGACTTGCAGCTAGATCTTTATTAAACGGCACCGCTAAAGTCGTTGAATATGCAAAGGACGTGCGATATGGTATTTGACTCTATATTTTATAATGTTTTGAAAATTGAAACCGTTTAACGGTTGGCGGTCGTTAAGTCGTTACATAGGCAAAAGTATGAGTGGGATATCATTCGTCTGCAAATTTTATGGAAAATTCATAAAATGACACCGCGTTTTTTCAGCTGCGTAAACGACATTACTTTACAGCAGGATTTTTTGTGCGGAAAACTTACTGTACCACAGCTTACGATGTGTGCCTGTTCTTGCACTTATGTACCCGAGTCATCAAGCTATTTACGTGCATCTGTTTTCACTAGTAAACTTATTTTAATCGAGAAAGTGGAGTCATATCTTTGATTCAGTCTTTTAATAGATTCCCGCGCACAAAAGTCTAATCGTTTAATGCACTCTAACAAAATTGTGCAGTAGCAGTCTGAGGCAGTGTATCTCTATCATCTTCCCTTTACGTAGTTTTTTTGTTCGAAAATCTAAATTTAGCTTTTTCTCAATTCCAAGCCTACCACAAGAAGATCTGATCATGTAAATATTTTAATGAGAAGAGAGAGAGAAGCTTCAAGTTGCGAGAGAGGATCGCTCGCTGCAAAATAAGTGTGTGCAAGTGTTTTTAGCCAAAGCTTCTTTGCTGTTTTCTGCAAAAGCACATAGAGGCAAAGCGTGTAGTGTTCCTTCTTTCGAAAAAAGCTGTGAGACGATGATGCTCTCGCTGTGTTCCTGCCACATTGTGAAAATGTGTTTGCTTTGCTCTCAGTCCCAAAAATTTCTTGGTTTTTTGGGCTGGAGCGGAGTCGAAGAGTTTTAGTCCAGTGAGTGACACAGAGCTGGAAGGAGGCAACATTCACAGCCAAACATTCTTCTTCCAGGCTTTTGAAAAGGTGAACATGCTCATGACAAGAGCTAGTGTGCGGGGTACGGTTTTCCTCTCTTTTCCAAAACTCTTTTTTGTCTTCGTCTTCCGTTCTTCGTCTTGCTTCCCGGTCCCCATAAATTTTACCAACACGGCTCAAGTGACACCTTTCTCTTGAAAAGCTCACAGGAAGTAAAAAAGGACCTTCTTGCTCACTCTTTTGTATGACGGACGTGTATTATTAATAGTCATTAATAGGATAGTCTATGAGAGCAACTCTGTAGAAAACGTTGCGAGGGAGGAGGAAAAAGACGCACTGCAACTGTCTCACAAATTATCCAAGGGATCTTCATGCCCTCACACCATTACTTCGATTATTACTATTATCATTTTCATGTGCAGCTGACATAACCTTTGGCAATTTCGGTGGAGCAACTTGTTTCGTCATCATACATTCGAGGGTACGAAGCAATAGTGGGCCGAAATGCTTCTTGTCTTTGAATAGGGTAAATAGATAACATACGTATTTTGGCTCTTTTTGAGCGTTCATTATTTCTTTGTTGCAAATAACAATCCAGGTGCCGTTTGGGGAAGACTAGAGAAAGTTCATTAACACTCGTTTTCTCCATACAATTACAAAAATGATTTAAAGAGAGTACAGCACGAGAGAGGATTATGTAAAAAGTTTTCCCTTCCCTCACATTATTGTGACTTTGACTCGTTTTTTGACTAAGCTTTGATTTACAAAATTTACTTCTCGGTGGACATCATCTTTTGCTCCCAGCCTGACGGAACAAGGAGGAGGAAGCAGACGGGGAAAGATGAAAATCACGAGATTGAAAGGGAGGAAAAAGACTTGTGCAAAAAAACTTATATACTACACCAGCTCACTTTTCCCACTTTTATGTCATCTCAATTTTCTCGGGAGAATATTTCACCGAGATCGCAGACAAAAGTAGCATATTTCTCATTTTTATTTCGGGAAAATACATGCAGAGTATTTAGAATGATGCCGAGCGGCTCTGATTCTTTTGAGCTTGGCCTCCCTTTCTGGCTGTTTGGCGTTGACGCTAATGATACATGTGACATTGCCATGAATAATATATGAAAATATATAATGGGACGGAAACTGCCTCAAAAGGCATTATTTTACCTTTGTTTACCCGGAACAAGTAGAAAGTAGAAAAAAATCTTATGTGAGTGAGTGAGTGTATGCGAAATCTTGCTGTCTAATGCATGTCTCTTATTTGCATAAAATATTTAGTTGAGTTTCTTTCTGGAATGTGTGTGTGTGCGACTCTCCGTTTAAGTTTTCAGTGAGTGGATGTGTGTGCTCTCTTTTTTGAAAAGGGGTTTGGATTTTAGATAGTACGCCACTTCACTTCAATTCTTTTTCGCTTTAACATCACTATACCATATCACTTTTAAATTGCCTCGTGGGTCGTGCAAATATTTTGTACGCTTGAGAATATTCGTCATTATGTTGTGTTTACTCCAAGAGTTATTGAAAATTCTGTTTTTGAAGTGTGCAATGTAAGAAATGTATTGCTCTCAGGAATACAGGACTTCAATGGCCCGGTACAAAGTATATAGATTCAAAGATGCAGGACAAGTTTTAAAAAGTAGCAACAAATTTCAAACTTAAACTTCATTTAATCTCAGATATTTTAAATTCCTATTTAAAATATCTGAGATTAAATGAAGTTTAAGTTCAGTATTTTTTAATTATTCATGCTTGAATCTCCCATAGGACCTAAAAATTGACTTGCGTAAGTACTTTCAAAGCTCAAATAACCCCAAGGCCCAAGAGTTTGTTACACGTTTCCTCTATAAAGACTGGATTTGGAATAATTTTTTTCCTGTGTAGTAAAACAATAATTTGAGTCTACACTTCATTGCACTCTTTCAGCACTCATTGCATATCCTTCAAACATCACAATTTTGCGAGTGAAAAGAAATGAGCGTCCAAATGATTTGGCAGACCTACTTGCTAACACTTTATTTCACCCAGTCACATGCAACTCGAAACTTTGTAAAAAAAACGTTTTTTTTTCTTTTTCTCCCTTTTCAGTTTTTAATCATCGCTTGAGTGTGTGCAAAAATGCTTTTTGGACAAGTAAAAGAGTACATACATCATTCTGGTTTGACTCATTGACACAATCTCAGCATCAGTCTCTTTGTTCCTGACAAAGTGCATGAGAAAGGAATGCGGAGACTCGTTGAACAACAAGTTTTCTAACTTGCGAGTACACGTTTTATTCTACATGACCAAAGTTATTCATGGAGAAAAAAGTCACAATCATTCTTTCTCCTTTTTTGTTTTCCTTCCTCTCTGTTTTCTGTCAGCGTTACATATAGTTGTCGCAGTGAAGCCTGTCGGTTTTTTCGCTCATTGTCCGTGTTTTCGTAAACTGAAGGAAGTTCTTGTCTTCGTGATTTGCGGCATGAAAAGAATCTTCCAGCTTTGATAGAAATACCTTTTTGCATTTCCATGCCATAACCACACAATATGCAAGCCAACAGATTCGAGTTGGCTTGAGGAAGACACGGACAAAACAAAGAGTGAAACAAGCGGCATTTTCCAACTATAGATGTTTATGGGAAGAATAACAAATAATAATAATAAATATTCCAGAGGAAAAAGGGATAAAGCGAGGAGAGAAGTACATGGAAGTGGAAAAATGTAAGCATTTCATAGGTGGAATAAGGAAACATGCTCACGAGTGGGAACAGCTTTATTTCCTGGGCTCAGAAGGGAGTATTAGGGAGGAAACCCCATACTATAATGTTTGGTCTTACCAAACAGCATCTTTTTCGAGGTAGACGTGAAAAAGGCAAAAAGATGGGAAAAAGCAGCGACGTAGTAACTGGTCCTCAGCTCCATGACAGGAGCCAAGTTGGTGTAAAAGACGTTGTCGTCTTTCCTCAACTTTATGTTAGTTTACACATTCCGGGACACAGATCTGTGAGAAGTTTTTTCTCCTTCGTTTTTTCAGGAGATAAAGTGAAGAGTTAGAAGGAATGCTTGCTTGCATCACCGTTTGCCGTCAGTATCATCCGCTGTCAGACGACAACGATATAAGGAGACAATAGAGAAGAAAAAGCCGCTGCCGCCATAACCACTAAACCAGTGACGCTGCCATCACCGCGTCCCTATCAAGATCTCAGAAAGTGAAGAAACGCAAGAGCGAGAGAAAAAGAGAAACACTCAAACAAAATTCCAGTACAGAGATTTACGCTGTCTGTTCGTATTATCCTTCGAGGAAGAAAAAATTGAAATATTTAATAAGTTTTCTTGTCTTACTGAGCGCCAAGGAAGGAACAATATCAAAAAATATCGATAGGAATACAGATAGGAAGCAGAAACGCCGAGTTGACGACAGACAATGAAGTGAACTACACCATTGACTTTCGTTCTGCGAGCCCTTTTCTCCATTTCCTTCGACGTGTTTAGTGGTCACCCTTGAGGTAACGGGAGCAAAATTGAAATTGACGTCTGAACAGTCTGAAGAGTGTTGAATGACTCAACGATTCCAGCCTCTCTGCTGAACCAAGTCATCGATCCCGGTCAATTCGGTCTTGAGACTCGAACCACTTGAAAACCATGGCGTCTGCAACTTCGCCCCGGTGAGTCCAAACGATTTTGTATTTTTTACAGAGATGCATACTACCATATACATACATACATATACATACTATGGCACCCGAGTGGAGTTGTTTATATGTATTCTCTTACGAGACAAAAAGTGGAATTTAAAAGAAAGCAGAAAATCTGAATACGAAAAGACTAATGGAATACAAGGGGATGACTTGACTTTTAATTCTGCAATTCCAATCGATTGCAATGAAATTTTTACCTTTATAAAACAGACACTAGGAATGCATTGGAATTAGTTTGTTGAAAAGTATATCTATATAAATTTAAAGTTAGGGTCAGCTGCGTTCAGTTTGCTTCGACGCCGCTACACATTTTGTAAAAATCTAGATAGGCAATCGAATAATGTAGGACTGTGACGTCAGTTTGTATTTGGTGCAGGTGGTAACATCGAAAATTTTTTTCCGTTTTTTTATTCTGGAGCTTGTAGCGCATTTTCGAGGCTAAGTTGGAAAGAATTCATTAATTTTTCTCAGGTATTTTTAGACTTAAGACGCATGCAAAACGAATGCAACGGAGCCGTACGAGCGTTATTTCTGCACTGAATATGTACTGCTGAATATTGTTCGAGGCCTACATTACACTACACATGACATATCCATCTGCCTACTTAGGCATTTCTGAACCTTGCTTAAGAATTTTGCTTCAAGAGCGATTCAATAAAAATAAAAATTGACTGCAGCAAGATTTCAAGCATTTTTGAGTTTAAGAATTGCCCAAATCTCTTAGTGAATTGAACTTCTGCAGCCGCACATAAAAATCTATTTTAAATTTCAACAAGTGAATGTAAAGTTGAATGAATACCATTACCAAAATTGAACTACATAGCAAGAGTATTTCAATCTTTCATTTGTGTTATTGTTGGAACCGGTAGAGCATCATTAGAAATTCATGACACAAAGTAATACTAAAATGCATCTTATCTTACTATGCTTCCATCTCTGGCTGACACTTTTCCTTTGTCTAAGACTTTCTCTCACTCTCTTCACCGAAATGCTTTTTTGCGAGTCCTGCTCTCCGTTTGCACCATCCCTTTCCAAAGCTTTTTAAGAAGATCTACGTTCGTTTCTTCAAGAATCTTGATAAAACTAGAAAGAAATCTTGTGGCCCTTGTGGAAAAAAGAAAAAGTGTGAGATGAAGTGAAATTGGGACTGAAGGAAGAGTCGTGTCCATCACGATCAGGAATTGAGAGAGAGAGAGAAGGGCTACACAGTCAAAAGCCTGTCAATCAACTAGAGAGACATGCTATTTATGGTGTACACATAACCAACACTGCTCTACTCCCACTCCTATTTTTAGACGTCTCGTATCAAAGCTGCAAGAAAAAGATCGTTTTCCTTTCCGTTTTAGAGAAAGGAGATGATGTTGTCTCTCACACGGATGCACACATGTCGTTGCTTTCACAAGATTGGGAATATTGTTGGGAACTCTCCCGCCCAAAACGCTTTTTCCACTGGGATGTCCAAAACTGCACTGGTACAAACGTGTGCCAAAATTTTCCAATTTTACTGCACAGTACAATTAGTTCGTTTCGTCAATTATAAACAACACATTATTCCGTATATAATTCCATTTCGACAATAATTTCGTATATTTGGGAATATGAAAATGTAGCTGTCTGTAACATAAAAAACATGATTTTGAGAAATTAGATTAATAAACTTATAGTAGGTTTACACTTGAATTTTAAAAAATTTATGCAGGGTATTCCGCGAGGACGTTACGAAATTTCATCTATGGATAACTTGAACAATTTAAGCAAAAAATAAGAAATTTTTTTCTAATTCTTCGCCGTTTTCGAGATTTTGTAGTTGAAAACTAGTAACCCCAAGTACAAATCCTAGGTCCCCGTCGCCAAGTCAATACGTATGATGAGATATGAGGATACTCTTCGAATTCAACCGCCGATGTCTCGAAAACGGCGAAGAAGGAGGAAAAAATTTATACCTATTTTTTGCTTAAAATTGTTCAAATTGTCCATATATGAAATTTTGCAACATCCTCGCGGAACACCCTGTATAAATTTTGCAAAATTTATAGGCAGGTATATTGCCTCTTGATAAAATAAATAATGTACTAATGTAAATGTACTGAAACTAATGTTTTCGCCATTTGCCCTAAAGCTCATATACCACATTTGCAGACCACAAATTTTTCAACTTTTACGAAATCATTGTCAAAGGTTAAAGGTTAAAGGTTAAAGGTTAAAGGTAGGCTTTATTCAAGTGTTTCTTCATTTCAAGTAATTACATCACCTGTTCTCCCAACAAGAACACCATATCTGTTTTACATTAAATAACAGTAAGGTAATCCGAATCAAGTAGTACTAGTCTAGATACAAACCATAATCACAAACAGTTTTATCGTCAATAAACTAGCTACACTAGGTGACATAATCACGTTTACGCCTACTAATCATTTCTACTTTACAATGATCTAAAAAACTATTAACATT
>JAHZMY010001223.1:0-11255 GCA_027743915.1 Seira sanloemensis
GTTTCAACTGCCTTCCCATTTAAGCCTGTAGTCGAAGGCAGTTGGTTCTGACTGCCTTTAAGGCAGTTGGTTTCAACTGCCTAAGCAGTCAGAGTCGGAGACCTAGCTCCTACTGACTAAGTATACAAAATATATATATACTACTAAATCAAAATGTATTAGTTAACATTGATAAAATTGTAAAAACTAATTCTTTTGGATCTTCGAAGAGTTTTTTAATAAGACGTTATCTAATAGGTTTAATAACTTGTATTCGCTCACCCCGTGGCAGTTTTTATGTAAATTTAAAAACGGAGTTCACTATCTAATTTCCAACCGCTCCATCGACAAAGAGTTTATTTCTGCATATTTATGCGATTAACCATCTAATTAATTATATAGCAAAAATGGTGGGTATTAATAAGAAAACTCAAATAGAGTGTAATTCATTATTTATATTTAGTGATTGCATTCTGCTTTATATTTTTGGTAAGAAAGGATCTGTGAGGCATAGTTTTATCTCTAATATTTTGCAAACATTTACTACTACGAATGTATGTTGGCGGCAGTAACTTTTTCCAAACATTCAATTGGGTCAGAAAGGATATTAATTGAAGAATGAGGAAAAGTTGGATAGCAATTTTTGTAAATTATAATTATAAATTGCTCGGGATTTTCCATGATTTATCAATGCCATAATATGGGAATGCTATAAGACCACATAAAAAAGCATTATTGCATGTGTGTACTATACTTTGACGATGACACCCTGTACATTTGTTGGGCAAACGTAATATTTTCTTCGGCGATACCTCTAGCTTACAGAACTTCTTTTAAATGTAGGAATACGCAATATGTACATATATCTCTACAAGCCTTATAAAATGTGAATTTTATGTGTACAAATGGATATACGTACTTAACTCTCCATAACGAAACTCTTGTATAACAGTCGACTTCCTTATAACCATACTTCTTTTTCATATTCTTTGGATCTTGTTTGTATGCTTGTCTTTTTAGATGGTACAAATTTTTTAATGTACAATTTTTATAGATGTATTTTAAATTATTATCATGGTTAGCATTTTCTTGATGAAAACAGATACATAAAGTACCCAGCTATATGCTATTTAGACTTGTGCGCGGCTAAGCCGAAATAACGCTTAGCAACGCAACATATTGTATCACGTTGCCGCCAGATAATTTAGCCGTAGCCGAGTCTAAATAGCATATAGCTGGGTACTTTAGAAGTTTTTAAGCATTTGTATGACTCAATTTTTATATGCGAAGCTCCTATCAGCAAAAAATATTTGCATACTATGACTCTGACAAAATGTATTTTAAATATTTGGAACAGCCTTATCCAAGGACGTACTTTATAAAAAGGTTCTTTTACTTGCACAAGCTTTTAGTCCAGACACATAAGCAAACGGTATACACATTATATAGGTAGTTAAGCATAATATACGTGTATCCAAACTTATTGCATGAACTGCAAGCAAGGTCATTTTTCCGCCAGCGGTATAAACCCAGTCTTATAAGAGCACTTGGATAAATATGTGCTTAATATTATATTAAACAAAACATGCATTATATGAATATGAATATATGCATTGTTCAGTTAGCTCACCAGTAATTTTAATTTCTACTGTACATATATTTTCTTTATAAATATTGGTACATTATAATTTCTATGAATTTGTATGCCCTACGCAAACCATGCAGCGAGCAAGAAAGTCATGTTTTCTACAGAATTTTAACTCCGCCCATGTTCCCCTACACCAAATACTACTTTGTCTGATTCATCTCCAATCTGCATGTCCACGTCAGAATAAAGATTTCTTCTGCATTCTGCACACTCATACTCATACATTGACTTCAACTTGACTCACTCTCCTACATTTAAAGAACCACATACATACATACACGGCTTTTCACTTTTGGATATGAAGGAAGAAGGAATATGTACGCAAAGTAAAGTTGGTAGAGAGGAAATGACAGGAATTGAAAGATGTAGCAAAAATTGTACCTGTAGTTTTACAAGATGACATTCAAAGATGAAACCCAAAGGGCTAAAGATGACTTTCTTTGAAACCGATTTTGAAAAAATGGAATTATAAAACAAGCTCTCTTCGCCAGTCGTCGCAATTCCTTTTGCATTTAAAATTCTGCAACTAAAAAAATCGCTTCAGTCCGATGGGAAATATTTTTGGTTACGAATAGGACTGAAATTATAAATTCCTAAAGAGTTATCAAAATTCACGCAATTCCTTTTGCATTTAAAATTCTGCAACTAAAAAAATCGCTTCAGTCCGATGGGAAATATTTTTGGTTACGAATAGGACTGAAATTATAAATTCCTAAAAAGTTATCAAAATTCTCGACTCCACCGTCTCGTGAAAGCAAGCAAGCAAAATTGTGGGGATCGTACCGTAAATGCCAGGAATTGCCGTCTACAAAAATGACTAATTGATTTACATGCTAATGTTAGCTTTCAAACATTTATTTAGTGAAAAATACCGTTTATCAATTTATTGATAAACGGTACGGTTTAATTACTAATCATCATTCATAGTCATCGCCTGTCTGGAATCAGGATGGACGGACAAGCGAGACGTGATTTTTGGCGATACATTCATTCATTTTAGTTACAAGAGGTTATTGGTTTGGGGCAACGTGATAGCGATATCTGGCCGACCCGGAGTAAAAACCTGCAAAGCAGACAGAGAAGGCTTTTTTCAGCTCTTTCTCGTCTTTGTTCTCTGTTGATAATCTCTTAGCCATTTTATTATTATGTAGCTCAAGCTTTGCAAATCATGCATGATTGCCATCTAGCATCGAAAAGCTAAACGTGTACGGTGCTCATCACAGCTGATGTTGAGGGAGTAGCTTATTTATATCAGATGACTAGGTAAATACGGCAGTGCTCATGATTCAATTTTCCAACCTCCGACTCAAAACATATTTTTGAAAAGTATTTCCTGCATTTCTTTTCTCAAGAGGAAATTTTTACGTGTCACAAAGTTAGGTCCAAAGTAATATATTTTTAATGATTTTTCATCTTCCTTTATGGCAGTAAAATATTCTTTTAATAATTATGTAGTGAAAGTTTACATTTGATAAAAGCCTTTTAGCTTTATATCACACAGTTGTGCACGGTGCAACTAAAAAAAGATATTTTAAGTAGTCATTATTAACGTTATTACTAGTGTTCAAAAGGTGGTTAAAATAATACATATGAGCAAATTATAATGGCGCATATTAAAATGTATTTAGAATTTAATAGGCTTAATTCAAAATCTCTTCTTTATTTCTTACAGTACCATTTCCTTTAACACTTCGGTTTAAGCCAATGTTGCAACGTGGTGTAGAGCTGCAGACTTTGGATGCTTCATGGGTATCCTCAGCCTCCTGGTATTTCTTGAATGTCTTTGGCCTGAGAAGTATATATACGTTAGTTCTTGGGGAAAATAACGCCGCGGACCAGTCCCGTGTAATGCAAGATCAGATGTCTGGAGCGGCGATGGCCATGCCTCCGGATCCAAAAGCAGCGTTCAAGGCAGAGTGGGAAGCGCTCGAGGTAGCCAAGCACAACTGGATATTGAAGAATGCCGACAAAAAGTTGATTGGATCATTTCAACCCGAAAATGGCGATGTCCATCACCAGAGTCGAGGAGGATCGAGTTCCAAGAATGGAGCCCCCTCTTCCGCATCATCCTCCTCCTGACCTAATAGATCTCGAAGATTGCAGAAGGCATAGACGTATATAACTTTAAGTAGCACACAATTTTTATTGTCAGTGGGATCACTTGTGATTACCTAACTAAAAACAACGCAAAATATTTAAGTGTTAAGTCAATAATACGAAGGACACAATTTGATACTACCTCCTGTTGTTTTGTTAGTCATTAAACCAAGACAGCACTACTCTGAATGTTTGTTTAGTTATCCAACTACCACCATCATGGTTTTTTACTTCACAATAAATCCCAGTATGTTGATGATAATATCAAAATCAAAAAAATCTTGAAAGTATATTAATTAATTATTTGTTAGCTTGTATTTACATAAGGTCATGTTTGGCAGTGTCAAGGCAGATATATATGAAAACTTCATGTCACCACACGATATATATACATAGTGTCATTTCGCCCCGGAAGAACAAAAACTGCGAATATGCTCGTGCAATGAAATGAGTTTTACATTTCTATTATAATTATTTTTTATGATATGGTAAAAGCCTGGAACAAAAGTTTTCAAAAAGCGACCCCGGAAGAACAAAAACTGCGAATATGCTCGTGCAATGAAATGAGTTTTACATTTCTATTATAATTATTTTTTATGATATGGTAAAAGCCTGGAACAAAAGTTTTGAAAAAGCGCATCCACATCCTTAATAATAATTTAATATTCCATTCATTGTTGTTCACATGTGCATCAGAAACTGCATGCAATATATGTATAGGTTCGTTTGCTGAAAAAGGTAAAAAAACAACATAGTGCGTGTATTACACATCACATCAGATCAGAAAACATTTTTCTCTCCCTTCTTTTTTCCCCACTTTTCACTTCACGCTACCCGCAAAGGGAGTCTTAAATGTCAATCATTGTTTTTGTCACTCTGTTTTACTCAAAATGCGTCACATTCACATTATATGGTATAAAAAGTGTGAAGACATAATAGTTTGTGTTTGATATAGTTTAACATTTAGCGAAATTGGCCCTTGTCATCTTCCGTAGCGACTCGGTTCCGGCTATCCGACGTAATCGAAGCAGAAGGATATATTAGCCAATTTTGCGTGGTTCTGTGAGGAGCTAATAATCGTCGTGCTGAGTATTTATTTATCTGGCACTACTCTTTGCGCTGCCCGCATTTCCTTGGTCAAGTCGTTCGGAAAGAAAAAAAACGCATTCCAATTCCAAGGAATATTATTACGCGAGTCAACTCAGGTTGGCTTATTGTTTTTTCCTTAGTATTTAAAATACTGCGGCTGACCTTTGTTTTAAAATATTGCTTTGAAAATTATAACGTAAAGTTGTGAAAGCGTGAAGCAAAGAAGCAAGGACAAATATCGAGAAAATGGAATTCCGCGACAAACTTCTCTCCAGTGAAATTCGCCATGTCACTGAGTTGGTCAACATGCTCAGTTATGAGCTTGTAATTCTGCAAGACTTCCTAAAGGAAGAATACGGTACGATACGATACGAGTTTCAATCATTTTGGAGTAATCACTGTTATTAAAATGACATTTTATTGTATTTCTCTTTATTCTGAAGGAGTTAGATATTCCCGGTTTAGAAACCGACATGCTTTAGCGACTCTTGGAAATGTAGATCATCGTGCTTCCGTAAGACCTATAAGGAAGGCAACAGAATCTGTAAAGACCGGTGAGTTGAGTAGAATTTTAGTCGAGCTAAATACAATTAAGCAAATCACACGGGACTATCAATAAATATTATGATTTGTTTGTGGTTTTTAATAGATGTTCCACAAACCTCCTCCAACCCCGATCTCCCTCCCGCTCCCACTACTTTTCCAGCTGGTAATCAGAGTGACGTCGGTGAACAAAGTGGTGCGGAGCAAGCGGAGGTACATGACCAACTTGAAGACCAACTTACTGCCGATGATATTGCGCCTAATCTTGATGCGTCAATCGACATCGTCAATGAAAAATTTGACCCCGATTTTATTTTTGAAGGCGATGAGGATGTCGAAGACGGATTTTGTTCTGATAGTAGCAGCAATGGTAATTGATGCAATTTCTATATTTCGTACTTCAAATTGAATATTTTGTGCTTGACTTGATTTATCTTTTACAGCAAAGGACAATACGTGGCAAGCAACCGATCATACAGGTCAACGAGGTCGGTACCGCTTGAAAATCTGGGAAAAATTCGACAAGCAAAAACTGCCCAACGGTAAAGTGGTGGTAAAGTGTCGTAAATGTCGCAGCGAAGTCAGTGCTGTGCCTAAAAGGTTGGAGAGACATTACGAAAAATGTACCTTAGGCGTCGTTCGCCCATGCTCGTCCTCGACTTCTACGACCGGTTATGCGCCACGCACGAGAGGGAATCGTCCAAAAGGCTCCGTGTGGACACACTTTAATCAAGAGACTACACCTGAAGGCAAACCCAATATTACTTGCAAATACTGTTCCACAAAAGTTAGTAATCATTCTACGAGAATGGCGAGACATTTGCAAAACTGTCTATTATGCCCAATCGGTGTTCAGTCTAACGCGGAAAGTTCAATGGATGCTTCCAGCACCGATTTATAGAATTCTACAGAAAATTATGACGAATCAAGCTCGATTACATTGGTAACTGAAGGCAGCATCAATATTTTGCAAATGTAGTGACACTACACTACTGTGTAAATAGTTTTAGTGGTAGTAGTTTAATAGTTCATCTTAACTTTCGCCAATTTCCCCTGGATTATGTGTATTTTAAAGATATTTTAGGCACAGAATAACCAACAAGGCTCAAAACGATGATATCAATTTGTGTATTTTTTCATGTATTATTTTATTTCAGTAAAGGACATTTGAACAAATAGCAGCAGAAAATATTTACCTAGTGTAAATCTACCAGTAAAAGTAATTTTAAACAAAGACGGAAGATGATCTGTAAACTATTTATGGACAAAACCTTTTATTATATAAAGTTCATTGTGCAACAAGCAATCTTCGTATCACCCTTTTAGAAGAACGAGGTATACAACATGTACCAATCTTTATAGCATAGTTTTACAGGAAACAACAAATATTTATGCCTGTGCAAGTAAAAAAGTTACTGTACAATAAACGAAAAGATTTTATATACATATAATCTACCTTATAAAACCTTGCCCTCTGCCGAAACTAATATTTTTTTTCAAAATCTAATGTTTATACAAATATAACTGCTAAGGTTGTCTAAAGGATAATATTCACAATCATTAATTTAAGGCTGGATCGCAGTCGTTTCTTTCACTGATTCCACTGATTCATTGTCTTTTTGCGGCGGCTCCGTGTCAACTTGTTGGTCATCATCCTGTTCCTCCGGTTCTCCAGCGTCATTTCTTGTTCCTCCGACCTCTTCGCACGCGATTTTATGGTGACGTAGCCTTCCTGCCTTCGGACTAATGTAGATCGCCACATGACAAGCATTTAGCCTTCCTGTGTCCGTTTACAACTTCTTCTTTGAAATACTTCCAAATGATGTCCTGGGCGCGCCCAATTTTTTTGGCTGGTGTAGCAGAATCTTTTGCACTACCACTACTTGGGTTAGTTGAAACTTGACTTTTCACTACGCGTACTTGGTTTCTAATTTCAGCAACATAGTTGCGACTACGAGTTTTCATGGATTTTTGCTCGATCCCCTTTGAACATTTCAAGTGGTGGTCAACCATTCGAGCGGCTCTGGAACTTACGAGCCCATTACACTTGTGACAACGCGCGGTAACCTTATCCTCTCCAAGCGTAACTTTGTCAAAATACTTCCATATTCTTGTTTTCCTCCGTCCTCCTTTTTTCCCTCCATCAGGCTGCTCCGCTTGATCAATTTGAGCCTTCAAATTTTCCAACGATTCACAGTTATCCTTGTCTAGAAGATGGAACAATTCACGCATTAAAGAAATGTCAGTTCCGCGTCATTAATTTTATATTAATGAATAATAACTCCTATTTCTCACCAAAGTTAGTTTCCGACTCTAGTAAAGCGCCAGCAAAGTCGTAGTCAACTTCACACACAATCGAATCAATTGTATCACCGTTGGCCGCCATGTCCATATCATCATCCTCAGCTTCCGGTGCAAATTCACCTCGCTCTGAAATACAAAAAATGATTAATGATTTACAAATAAAACATGATTTTTTAAATTACGTCATTTTTTCTGCATAATGTGTAGGCAATGGCCAACCTTGTTTAGGCATAACAGAAGGCTGGGCGCCGCTTTTCCGCTTTCCCCGAGTAACTCTTTGGTCTCCATCCCCCAATGGAACAATTGATGACGTTTTTGCTCCAATCCCTTCAGGCGAATAGTTCTTTCGGTACGTTTCAAATCTAGGACCTGAAATTGTATCACCGTTGGCCGCCATGTCCATATCATCATCCTCAGCTTCCGGTGCAAATTCACCTCGCTCTGAAATACAAATGATTAATGATTTACAAATAAAACATGATTTTAAATTACGTCATTTTTTCTGCATAATGTATAATGGCCAACCTTGTTTAGGCAGGACAGAAGGCTGGGCGCCGCTTTTCCGCTTTCCCCGAGTGACTCTTTGGTCTCCTTCCCCCAATGGAACAATTGATGACGTTTTTGCTCCAATCCCTTCAGGCGAATAGTTCTTTCGGTACGTTTCAAATCTAGGACCTGGTTATAAAATTAAATCAACATTATAACTAATATTTAAACTTTTCCCCAAAACTGTCACAATGACATACATTATATTAATTTTAAGGGAAAAGAGGTTCGAAAAATTTCGTTTAGACAATTCTTAAAAAAAGCTTTCAGGAAAGCACTAGGCACTTGGTGAATAATAAATTCAATATATGTATTAAATACACGTTCTATTGTTGCACAACAATGTAATCAACAAATTATAAATCCTATCCAGATTTTCTCATCATCTTTAATCTACTTCTAGATCGCAGAGATGCTTTTTGTCTGTTTCTTATCTGTAATGCACTTACATTATCAACCACAGAAGGTTAGAAATTTAAAAAAAAGTGCAAAAACTTTCTCCTATTTGCTTCAGTGTCAATGTTAATGTTATGTATGGCCAAAAAGGTTAATTAATCGACACGACATAGTTATTTCCATTGCTTCATCTAATTACACACATTGTTTTCAATAGAAATTAACTTTGCGTTTATTTACCAAATTCGCCCCGGATGAAGTCCTGGATCACAATTAATTCGTAGGAAAGAGTTTGCACAATTTGACCCAAATGTTGGATCTCAGTTGTGCAGTAAACGTTCCTTCAAATCCATCCTTGTTGTTTCACTTCACTTGATCTTATATTAACTGCTAAATACTGTCAAAGTTTCAAACTCCTTTCGCCAACAAGTGATCCTTGTCGTTATATAAAATTTGAGGAGGAAGATTGTCAAATAAATGTGGATGAGCCAAACTTTTATTGCCAGTTGAATTACTCACTAGATGAGGGCTAGTCAGCAAATGTATTATTGTTGTTTTGTTGTCATAATTTAAAGAAATTAGAGCGCAAGAAAAGGATAGCATTAATATTTCACCAAAACACCAACTCAATCCCTAAACATGTGTGGCTAAAGCTAACGGGAAATGCATACGTTTTAGGTCTGTATGCACAATATCATTTCGTTCAATGGGGATAAGTAGAGTATTGCTGCAAGTGCAAAGGATAAACCTATACCATCTAGCGATGTTGAGAATGGAGGAAAATGTGTTGTGATGTGATGTCACAAGTGACAGAGGAGATTCTTTAAAGTTCTGAGCTAAAGGTAAATATGCATAACACATTTCGTTAGAAATTAAAAACTGTATGAAGGAACTGGCGTAGTACCTTCCTTAATCCTACAGATTCCAGGTACTAGGCCGTTTATCAACATCATGGGAATGGGAAATTCTCATTGGGAATGAGAACGCAGCTCAGGGCCCGATGTATGTACACTTATAATGGAGAGCCTCTTTGCAAAATGTTATATTTCAATACAGAACACTCAAAACGTATGTATGCTAATAAAATATGCTGCAAAGTCTATTTTTAATGATATAAAACTAAAATATTTTTTATAGAATTATGGCTGCATTTTATTTAATCCGGTATAGATTTTGACTACAATATTTTAAAAGAAGAACTCCTCAACTTTGGCTCGATTATTCCAAAAAAAATCAGTAAAGAATGATAGATGTGAGTATGAGTTTAAAAGAGAGCGAGAAAGCATCCTTACATATACAATGTCATATAAAATGATTGAAATGTCGAGAGTCGGAGAAGAAAGTGGTTGGATTATTTTATTTTCAGATTTTATTTTACCATTGTTTTCTTAGCACGTGATACTGAAAGAGCAAAAACATTTAAATTACATACCATCATTTGACCATGTGGTAATTAAATTTTGACGGACACGGAAAAATACCTTTTGTGTTTATTTTCGTTGTTTCAGTTTAGTGTAGTAAAATTTAATAAAACACGATGGGAAAACTGACAAAGTACATACGTATTTTTAGTAGCAGCAAAGATATCTAGAAATCATGGAAAGTAGATACACACGGAAAAAAGACTTCACTTGAGGTCAATATTTGCAAAATAAAAAGCATTTACAAATGCGTCAAATAACAGGATTATGTAGATATTCAAGGTACAAATCAGAACGGAGGAAATCTTTGCAGAACAATTTTTCTGTTGGGAACAATAATAATAATGATTTTGATCAAGAAATTAGTTATGAAATATATTCGTTCCTTTTATGGCGCTTATTTATATTTATGTTCTTGTTGTTTTGTTCTTCTATAAAGCATACATTAATTTGCTTGGTTTTGGCATTTTTTTCCTTTAATTCTTCGCCCTGAAAACCACTCATTTGCAAAACCATCTTTGCGTCGCTTTGAATGTTTCGTAGTTTAATATTTAGCGCAAATTGGTATATTAGCATGAAATGCGACTTTACCCACGTTGATTATTATCTTTATCACATAATTGTTTATAACATGTTTGACAGGACCGACGTAGGGGTCCTCACTTTTTAAATAAAACAAATCTCGGGGATATATTCCACCGTAAACCTATAATAGGTAATAATAAAATTAAAGCAGTCTTCATAAACTCACTATTTTATTTAGCAAACACAAGTGAGAAAAACAATTCACAGGAACTTATTTATGCTCGTTCTAGTTTTAAATTGTAGTTGTATTGACTTTTTTACTTTGTATATAAAGATATATGTATGTATATGTATGAGGTACTCTATACCATATAGACACCTTTTTATCATCACAGTGTAGTTACTACAACTAATTAACAAGCTTGTATGTGTATATTTGTGTGTAATCATTAAAGTTAAACGAAGGAATCAGCGATTTCAAAGGGAACTCTAGAAATGACTGTGCGGTACATGAGAATGTGAACTGCAGAAATGCAATTTTGATACGCAACTAGATAAACTTGTCCAAAAATTGTGAATCACTATTTTTTTCACGAAACAACGCCAACTGTTGGCTACCACCCCCGATTTAACAACTATTAGCACTATAAAATTTTGGGTCAGTTTTAATCCATCTCGGCAACATTATTGTTATTGCTATCGTTATC
>JAHZMY010001224.1:0-11442 GCA_027743915.1 Seira sanloemensis
ACGCCGTCCCCGTCGACCTCGAGGAGGGCGCCACCATCCCGCTGGAGACGGATGTCAATGTCACCAAGAAGCTGAACATTGGGCCGCTCGCCCAAGACTTCTACTTTGACGCGAACTTCCTTCCGAAGAAGAAGGAGGTGAAGGTCGAGGAGAAGCCGAAGAGCAAGAAGAAAAAGAAGCATGTCTACTGCGGCTGCAAAGACTTCAAGGTCAGGGTTGTTCAAATAAAATAATTTTAAATCATAATAGTTAAAAAAATATATAAAAAATAAAAGTTTACTCATGTCTTTATTCCGATAATAGTTTGCCAAACCTTTAAGGTCAGGGTTGTTCAAATTAAAATTTTTAGGTAAAAAAGTAATGATTTAAATACTCGAATTCGAATACCGAAAATTATTCCCTAGGACTTAAATACCAGGGTTGTTCAAATAAATTATGTAGATTTTTTTATAAAATTTTAAATATTATGCTAGCTAAGATCAAATTAGTAATTAATTGGGTCGCACTGTGGCAATTAAAAATCTATTTAAACAACAACTTAGTTACAACGAGGAAACTGGAATTTTAAAAATGACCTCGTATAATTTCGTTATTGATATAATCTAACAAATTTTCTATAAGTTTTAAAAATCTCGTAAATTAGCAATAAAAATCTATCTATCCCCCCTAGCCAAATTTTATGACTTATTCCATTCAAGTAATTTTCTCCAAACACTAAATTAATAAAATTTAAACAAATCAAATAATATCAAAATCCCATAAAATTCGCAGATTATCACTAAAAATGTCTAAAAAATATTAAAATTATAATTTATTCCATTACACAACTCTGCTCAGCAATTAAAATAAATAACTCCAATATATTTAACCAAATATTCCGAATTGAATTAATTACGCACATAACGAATTTGAACAACTCTGTTATTTTTACAGGTGAAGGGGAGGGAGAAGTGTGCCAAGGACGACGGCACTTCGGACGGTGAAACCCACCACAAGGTCTCCGACTCGAAAAGGGTTCACCCAAAGACAAACTCAGAGGCGGATGAAATGGCCGACGAGATCGTCAACGCAATGATTCGCCCCGATTACGGCGTGTCCAAGTCAAAGTCCACAATTAGCCTTGCTGCCACTCCCTCGAGGAAGAAGAAATACACATTTTTGTGAAGACTTTACGAATACTGAAAGACTACGATGTTTCAATGGATCAGTTGATGATGGATATGAATTGAACGTGTTTTTTTTCTTAAAAAGAAGATTGAGAAAGTGGAGAAAGTACATATTTTTATTGCACTGTGATTTGTAATGGTAATGATGATGGGCAGGGTTGTTCACAAGCAACCAAAACGTTGCCTGCAATAAAAGAGGAATTAATATTTTTGCTAAAAATAATAAACATATTAATGTTCTATAATAGTTGTGAAGAATACTCAATTTTTGTTAGTCAAAAGTTAGAGTTGAAATCGGAGTAAATCAAGAAATTGGTAAAAATACCGGTAAAATGAAAACACGTTGTGGGCTGGGATAGAAATTGGCTGCTTGAAAAACTGTACAAAACTCTAATGCGATTTGAATTTTGAATAATGGGAAAAGTCTGTGGCTGGGGCATTGTGCGACAACTATTGTAACGACTATTACAAGAGCTTTGGAACTTTAGGACTTTTCCCTGGGAAGAGCCCTGTTTCCATCATCCTGCTGGAAAATCCCTGTGGCTGGTAAGAGTTCCAGTTCTAGTTATAGGGTTGGAACCGGGCAAAACTAAATATTTAGTAAGCACCGGTAAAATCCGGTTTATAAAAGGCACTTTGGAAATGTCCAAAGTGAGAAAAACTGTATGGCTGGGGGCAAAGTGAGACGGATAACGTGATGTACTCAGCCGACGTTTTGGACTTTCTGGAATAAATTCCAATAGTTACAGTGCCAGGCACTAAAAGACACGAGAATTTTTGTACGGGTTAAACTTCCATTTACGAATTTGTAATGTATTTCTTATGGCAAATTTTGCGGTAACTAGTGGTTACTACAAAATTTCAGAAGAGCCCTGTTTCCATCATCCTGCTGGAAAATCCCTGTGGCTGGTAAGAGTTCCAGTTCTAGTTATAGGGTTGGAACCGGGGAAAACTGAACAATTAGTAAGCACTGGTAAAATCCGGTTCCGGCACCGGTAAATGGCATTTTGGAAATGCCCAAAGTGAGAAAAACTGTATGGCTGGGGGCAAAGTGAGACGGAAAATGTGATGTACTCCGCCGACGTTTTGGACTTTCTAGACAAATGCTAACAGTACATCGCATACCAACGAAATGCGAAATATGTACTTTCCAATTTGTTTTTTTTTTGCAAAAGAAATTGTTAAAACTGAGTCTCTTTTTTTCTGTTTACTTTATTTTGTGATGATTTCGGTATAATTGTGCTTCCAAAAAGAATTCCCTCTTAAAGTTTACATCTCGAGGAAAAAGGTTTAGATTCGTTACGTTTTGATTGAACTTATCTTTATCAAGTTTATTTCTTCGAGTAATGGCCACTGAAACCTGGTTTTTATACATATCTTCAATCTTGGGTAAATTCCACAAATATACAAATACTACAAAAAATTGTTGCATTACACTATCTAACTCGATTAAATATTTCGAGGCGGAATATTTTATTTCGAAATACAAAAGGATTTTTTTAAACTTGAAACTTGCACTCGTTCGAAGCCCGTGAAAAAGGGCATCATATTCATTATGCAATCCAATTTAATTAAATAGCATTTTAGTTTTCAGTGTACAACTTATGTATCTCTACATTTGAGAATTAACCGACTCGTGTACAAAAATGACGTCGTTTGCCAGGCCCTGGACGTGGGTCACCTCCGCCACATTCTTGTAGCCTTTGGACAGCATGAAGTTGATAAGCGAGCCCTTGCCTTCGTGGGTATGGCTGAATTCAACTGATAAGGTCTGGAAGAAAAAAGATAGTGATTAAGGTAATTCTCGGCATCACGAATATTCCCGGGTACGAAAGTTCCCGGATCTGAGAATATTCCCGGTAGGGTTGGAACCGGGAAAATACAAAAGTTGAAAAACAGGTGGAACTCAAGGTAAATGCCATTTTGGACGTTCAAAACCTATATTTACGTAAAACTGTCCAAAACTCTAGTGAAATATCATATATACATACTTTGTAAAATGTGGAAAAAAACTCAAATGAAAATGCCGGGGGCATTGTGAAACAAATAATGTGAAGCATTTAGTGGGCTTTTTGGACAGCTCGGGACTTTTTACCGAGGGAAGAACGTTTTTTTCCATGCCAGTGGAAGAAACGTGTGGCTAGAAAACCTCTTAACACTAGCTCCCGGTGTGGAGTATTTTCCGGTGGTAAAATAGGGAACACTTGATTTTTTAGTTTACTGCAAACTTTACATACATCGGTTATCGTCGCACCCGAGAACTTTCAAACTGGAAGGGACCGCCAGGACCGTCATTCTTAGAGTTTCCCATAGGAAAAGGTCAAAAACTGTCCAAAACGTTTGCTACATGCATTACAGTTTTGTCTCACCATGCCCCCAGTAATTGAGGGTTTTCTAATTCTTACATTGTGCATTTCTATATATTATTTTATATGACATTGGAGTTTCGGACAGTTTTTCAAATAGCGAGGTTTTCACCGTCCAAAATAGATTAACTTGAGAATTTCACCGATTCTTACCAATTTTAGTTTTTCTCCACTTCGAACCCTACATGTCCCACGTATGGAGCATGAATGTATTGTGGTACATGCATTACCTTAATCATGAGTTTATGAAACGGGACCGTCTTGAGGACCTTCAGCTCACTGCCCTCGATGTCCAAGCTGAAGTAGTCAATTGTCGTGACGTTCAACGCGGCGAGAAACGAGTGGAGTGGGAAGCACTGGGCTTTCACGGTTTTGAGATTCCTTTGACTGTCGTCCTCCTTGTTGAAGATTCTGCCCGTGTTCCAACTTTGGATGAAAGTGACCTATTTTCCAAAGACAGTTCTAGCTAAGATATGAACCATGAGCCCCCTTGAATAAATATTTAAATGCAAAGATGGAACCGCGTTTGGATGTCTTTACTAGAGGTCGGACTTGCATATTTCCTGCATCAATTTTTTCCCCTATCTGTTCCCCATCAAAAGTTTTGAACCAAGAAGAAACAGAAGCCGTTGAGTCTGAAACGTTCCGTTCCAAGTATAGGGTGTTTCAAAGATTTCGCTCTATCATTTTGTACAGTTTTACAGCCACGTTCTGCATAACGTAATTCAAATTTCTCCTGCTATTCTAGTGTCACTATAGTTATTTTCCTATAACAAAGCATGAAATGAATTGTCAAAATTTTCTCTAGTCGGGGTCGAGTCGGGGTGTACTTATGTATTTTAAGGGTGAATGATAGAACTATTGAAAAAGTTTAATCACTCAGCCACTGAATCCAAAAAAACAGGATTATTGTGAACCGGGGTGTACTTACACCAAGAAGTAAATTTGAAGTACGAAAAGCAATTGAAAAATCCTAGTTTCCACGTCAATTTTAGGTGTACTAAAATGGCAGAGCGAAATCTTTGAAACACTCTGTATGTACATAATTCAACTTCTATCCCCTGTGTTAAAATTTTATGAATTAATCGGGGTTGGAGTTTTTTTTGAAAAAAGTTTCTTTGAAATCTCATTAAACTGAAATGTTTAGTTTATCCTATTTTTATGAATATGGGAAATAATCTGTCTTTTAAAAAATACATAACGCACAAAATCGTTGCGGACAGAAATGAAGTATGTATATTAATTTCTGAAAATGGGTGTTTTCAGACTTGACTGTTATTGTGCTGTTATTATCTTGGCGAGGGATAATCTGGAACGGAAAAACTCCACAGGGAAAATGTAGGTGCTCGACCTCTAATGAAGGATATGGGGGCATCCATAAATTACGTAACGCTAAGAAACTTTTTTTCGGACCATCTACCCAACCATGCCACACTTTTCCCATTTACGAATGTGTTGAATGTCACGCCATCGCTTGACCTGCCACCCACTCCCAAGGCGTTACGTCATTTGTGAATGCCCCCTATAGATGAAACCCCATGTAGGTTAGGATGTTATCTGGCTTACTTCATGTGGGCTTGATTTAGTCGCAAGACAAGTATTGGACAGCCAGGCCTTCCGATGTTTGTGCATCATCAATTCATAGTTTTTTGGGTCGGCTTCTATCAGCAGTCCCTGTGGGATTAGAAGTCAAGTTAAAGATATTTACCACTAAATAAATATTCTTTTTGTTCGGAGCACCTGTCAAATTAGACCGTTTTGGCTTCAAAGTTAGTGAATGATGTAATTCAGAAAATCACTGAATACATATACATATTTTTTGTATTTTTGCAAAATAAATCACACGTGGGGTTTCCTGATCCGTGGTGTTTATTTATTTGACATATGTAGGTATATCAGTATATCTACTAATTGTAAATACCTTCCAGTTTAAATGTTGCTCCATGAAGAGAGTGTTCGAGCGCGTTTCGCCATCAAGAGCGCCACATTCGACAAAGAAGCCATCCGTCTGCAGTAAATATTTCGGAATTTAGTTAGCAAGCTGCTTCAGTATTATTTTTTAAGCAACATATATCGACTATGATTTCGTAAAATTTGGAATGATAAATGTTTTGCTGTCTATAAAAATGTCAAAGTTAAAAAAGCTGGTTTAGAATATTCGATAAAAAAAGACTTTAGCATATTTCATGTTTTACATACTAACTTGAGTAAACGGAAGAGTTTGCTTAAAATTTAAATTAAAATACAGCTAATGCTTGAATTGGGGAAAAATTAAAAACTGGTATTTACCGGGAAATACAATTTCGGACATCCAAAACCTAACACCCAAGGCTGTTCCAAACTCGGATACCACATACACAAACATAAACATAAGAAATGGAACAAACTCAATGGCTGGGGCATCGTAAGACAAATAATGTAATATATGCACCAGGCGTTTTGGACATTTCCTGGGGAAAAAATATGTTTCCCATCACACTGGGAAATACTTGGGACTGTGAAAAACTCCAACACCTAGATAACAGCTTTTTCTGACACTGACATTGTGGAAATAATGTGGAGAATTTTTTAAAAATAAAAAACGGTTTCGCAATTCGCCCCAAGTCTTTTCCTGGTGGTCACTGTTCAGTTCATATTTCCAATTTTACGAAATCAAGGTCAATATAAAACTATATATTTTGTATCTCATATTTAGAGACTATCTACATATCTATCTATGCGTCAAATGTCAACCATATCATATCATCATACCATATTCCCCAAAATTTTCCTGATAAGCTGTCCCTGTCCCATGGAAGGGTCTTTTTCAGGCTCCTTCAGGTTGTACGGTTCCTTGGAAGGACTTTCGAGGTAACCGTTGGCCCAAATTTCCTTTATTATCGCAGTTTCATCTTGCTCCAACTCCGTCCCATCTGAGGTTTCTGCGGGAGTAGAGTAGAAGGAGAAATATCGACTACGAGTTAGTAAATAGGTGTTACTTGCAAAACTGGCTAGTTGAAAAAATGTTGAATGTAAAAGTGGCTATATGAAAAACCTGCCTTTGAGAAACTGGATAAAGATTTTGCTATATGTACGTATTGCAAAAAACGAACCGTTTGTTTATTAATTTTAATTTTGTAGTTTTTTTGTTACCGATAGAAGAAATAATGTAAAATGTTTTAAGAACGGTTTTTTTTCAATTCGCCCCAAACATCATATAGCCACTTTTACATTCGGCTGCTATTTCAAACGCAGCCGTTTTACAATTTGCCCTTTTTTCAATAGCCGCTTTTGCAAACACCACCTCTCGCAAATACCCAATTTTACAAATTCACAGTCGATATTTATAAATTGAAATTTTTACTAGCTATCAGACAAAATTACATAGGTATATACATGTTCATACATATATGTGGAAAGACAGCTATAGACTTTTAGGCCAATTTCGACTTTTAGATTCCAGTAACAGTAATCAATTTTTACCTTCATTTAGCAATTGGACATCCCTCGACTGGACTGGCTTTGACATTGGTTGATCCATCCGTTCAAAATAAAACCAGATGGCAAGAAACAGAAGTAAAATTACGACACCTCCCTTATTAACAGTCGAATTACTACTTCTTTTGGACATCTTTGCATCAGCCCTACGCGGACAATTGAATTTACAGTACTACAAGTCAATGGAGGAAAACGAGCCCTCAAAACTCTGGCTATAATTAAAAAGAGGTTTTCCTTGTGAATAGTAAATAAGATACACAAAAGAATAACCTTGCTCACATTTAAACAACTGGTTAAACTCTGACATCTGAAGGGCTACAGGAAAACGCTAAAAAAATTCGAAAAAATGAAATTTTCGCTGGTTGTGGGGAAAATTATCGCTATTTTTATTTGAGTTTACACATCAATAATTTATCTTGAGGTTGCCATGGCTACGTGGTTCCGTGCCGGAGATGATGTGTGATTAGAGATATGCCAATTTTCATTACTGTATGATATCATGACGTGACATGTCATGACATTTCCAAATTTTCGTAACACGTCTAACATTTGACATGTGTCATAAGATGCCAATGACATTGCCATTTGTGGCTTGGTGACTCGGTTACCAGGCAGTGTTCATACACGGACATGGCTTCCAGGACAATGTTTCCGAACTATTTTTTTTGAAATTATTTTCCGTTATTCCGTTACACCATCCTTTTCTATTACAGTTGGAGCAAGGTAGGTGAATATGCCTGCCACGTGGCAGGCAAATATGCCTGCCGCGTAACAATGGTCGTAAATGGCACGGCAGGCGAATATGCCTGCCTGGCAGGCATATTCGCCTACATGCAATTAAATCAAGTTCTGGTCAAGATTTTGAAAATCTAAGACGCACCAAAAGAATGAGCACAGTTTACTTAGTCTAAAAGCAAATGTTTTAATTGCTACGGATTTGATCGAGTTTAACTTGATTTAAGTGCATTTATGACCATTGTTACGTGGCAGGCATATTCGCCTGCCAGGCAGGCATATTCACCTACCTTGCTCCAACTGTATTATTTTCTGAAAAAAAGTAGAGTGAATGAATTTCAACAGTTGACATCTTTCCAGGCCAAAGTTCTAAGATGTTTGTTGAGCATTCATTCTGCATTTTTGTATTATTCAGAGTCACCTGGCTTAATATTGCAGATTTGTGCATTTACCTATGCATAAATCATCATCATCACCCATGGGTTTCATTGCATACAAAAAGTTATGTACAAACAACCAAGTAACTTTTCATCCACCGGGACATAGAAATATTTTGAATGAGGAAAAGCTTGAAAAAAAACACATAATTTTTATACATACATATGCACACGCTACAGTTGAACAAAGACCTATATTTGAATTATGCATGAGTACAGACGTCGCAAATATTTACATGGAGTGCAAAAAAAATTTTCCCCAAAGCAGGCATCTTCCGTTCAACAGTGCGAAAAACTCTAACATAATATGATTCCGGGGCATGAATATAAGTACACCGCATCCAGAAAAGATAGCGCATTCATTATAAACATAGCGTACATTTTAGCCGAAAGTCAAGCAGGCGTGTAGCAACAGCCGAATTTGTTGTCATGCAACTTGCCGAGTATGAATACGCTATCTTTTCTGGATGCGGTGTACGGACCGTGGAAACGGAAAAAATCTTGAAACATATAACCAACATACCATTAGAAAATACGTCCACATGTAAAAGTTGCCGACTGGACAAATGGCAAAATGCTATTTGAAATATACAGCATTATCCCGCCAGAATCACGCCCGCCTGTCCCAGTCGACAGATATTTCATTTTACAACCTTACCTAAAATCAGCTCACGTTTTTTTTGCTGTTTATCCAATAACAAATCAGCAATTAATAATAATCATTAGGTAATTGACATACTTACGAAATTAGACCATACAAAGCTCATTACACCAATGAATTACAATCGTGCTAGTGCACTGTAGCAATCAATACGCTTGTTTTTATAAAAAACCTGTGCCTAAATGATATTCTCACAAATGACTGTGTTACATAAACGGGTAATAAATCGCACCGAAATTTCCTCTGAGCACTTTAAATACCGAGTTTGGAAAGCCTTCGAAAGCTAATCGGGTGTACTAAATTGCAGTAAAACTTCTTCATAAGCACACGCCACATAAGCATGACCTCTATCAAAACGGACATTTTTTTCCTCTCATGGAGGATAGGTATTTAGAGTTTTCAAAATATGCGGATACGATCATTAATAGGGTAATATAAACACAAAATAGACAGAAAACACGGAATTAACAGAATTTAAAAAAAACGTGGATTGCACAGAACGTCAGAAAGTCTTTTTTAAGAAAATAATTAGGGATTAAATCTCCTTTCTACGGAAAACCAAGTAATTTTGGAACATTTTGTGTTCTATTCCTGACTTGATTCAGAAATGAAGTCAATATATATCAATTTTATGGAGGAATTTTAGTACGTAGGAAATTCCTTTCACTACTATTTTTTTTGCATAAAATTGCTTCCGTTCTTGAAAAGACCAATCTATCTTTGGGCTAAATTCTGAGGACATAATCTGTGTTTTTGGTATTTAAAATTCATGACAAGCACTTTTTATCCAAAGGTATTTTTTCAGCCACAGGTTTTTCCCACTGGAATCGGAAAACGCTTTTCCCAGTAAATATCCAAAATATGAAAAAAAACAGCCGGAAACGTCCGCCGTATGAACAACACTACTTGTCTCACAATGCCCCTAGCTATTGAGTTTTCCCCACTTTTTACACTGTGTACATATATGACATTGGAGTTTTGGACAGTTTAGGACAGCTAGGTTATGGACGTCCAAAATGGTATTTACCGATAATCTAACCGCATACCAATTTTACTTTTCCCCAATTGCAATAATTACTGTTTCAGCCAATGCTTGGAACTCTATTAGCCCGCTTTCATATTTAGTTAACCATTTCTACGGTGATCCATGATGAGAAACATTTTAATTAATTTAAGCACACACTCCTTGAACGCTCCCTAAACCCATGTAACCTGTGTGCCGCTTGGCTTCCAAATGCTAAGTATCGACGGTGAATATGGAAAAATGGCTAAATGATTTTCGTTTAACAAGGAGAACTTATAAGAAAACAATCATATAGCCATTTTTCCATATTCACCGTCGATATGCTGTATCCGTATGAACATAAGCAAAACTGTCGCAAACATCCTCTATTTTCTCCACTGACTTTCGTTATACAAACTTTTAGTCTAACGAATATCAGTAAAGAAAAAAACCTGATGCGTATGATGTGTGACTCAAAGCCACTCTTATCTTACTCACAGATCAGATCCAGATCAACTCAACATCTCACCCTTCAACAAAAAGTCTTCCTGCTTCCACCAAATGAACAGACACAAGACAAGCAAAGAAAAGCCAAAGTAAAGTTTTGAAGTGAAGTGTGACATGTGAAGTGATGTCAAGAAAAAAATCCATCACGCACCGGCAACCGATGAGAATTTAGGCCGGCTCAACCATTCACCCAGGAAATGTAAGAAGGCCGAAAATTTTGAAAAGATAGTGAAACTTGAAAAAAATGTCAAGATTGGCACGGCTACCGTTAAATTGCGTTGAGTTCCGTCAAATTACGTACGTATTTAATCATGCGTTGGAAAGTGACATGAGTTCATACAAATCTGTGGTGTTTCCAAACTCGCTTTTAAAAGGCACGAAAAAAAATGTATGACAGAATATAGTGTGAATGCTACCAGTATTACCGTTTATGGCGTTGCCTTCTTATGAATTATAAATATTTACGTAGTTTGATTAGCCTTTGCTTAATAAGCTGATTTATATGTGGAAGAGAACTAAAATTACCAAACAAATACAATTGTATTAGACCTACAATATTATAATCGTGACGTTTACAACCTATAGTTTAACAAAATCTTCAGACATTTAAATAATATTTTATGTGTTAAAGCCTACAAATATTTACAATCGAAGTTTCTGTGAATTGGGAGTTTAGATAACTTATGTCAAGATCTCAAAATCAGAGCTATAGTGTCTTTCTTAAAACCTTTTTCGATTCTAAAAAAAATTGTGCGAAAATATAGGCTCTGCAAAAATCGGATAAATTGCGTTAAGATCTTTAATTTCTTTGAGGAAACAATTGTACCAGAAAACAAGTTATTTCCATGCGTCCGAACAATTTTAAGCTTCCTTCATGACTAGATATATTATTATTTCGATATCTATGAATCATTGAATTTTCACAAATAATTAAGCATTCAGTAAGCAACGTCCAGCTACAAAATATTTGCTGATAAGTACTTATAAAATCTTTTTTTTTTGAAGTGGTGTCGGCTGATGACTAAGGCTGTGCTGGTGTTAATTGTTAATTTTTAATTAATCTTGTTTTAGTGTAGGGTAGGAGTCAGGC
>JAHZMY010001225.1:0-13651 GCA_027743915.1 Seira sanloemensis
AAATATAAGACTTTTTAAAAAGGAAATTCCTTACCTTGATATTAACATTGTTCAACTTGACACGGTTGAGAACGTTGAAGACCCTCATGTCAGCCCTCTTGGCGAATAAACTTCCTTCCGAGTTATTCCTACCAAGAAAAAATCATTACATTCAGTTATCTCGGAAATCATAAATTCAATCTTTCCCTTCAATCCGGACCTTATGGACTACTAGTACTGGAGTCCTCTTTTATCACCATATAATTCCTTATCGTTTCTTGGCTCAAACCACTATAATTATAAATCAAGCGAGGAAATTGAGAAGTAGGAAAAAGGAGTTTTTTCTCCTCTCTTTTGAGTTGAGCCAACGCCAAAAATATATACGAAAATTGCGGAAGAGATGCATCCGAAAATAAAAGAACCAAAATGGAAAAGTGAGTCGATGGCTTCATCTTTTTCCTCTTGGCGTGGTTCATACGTGGAGCAACTCGTAAAATGCAATCTACACGAAGATTTAATTACGTTTGAGTAGTTTTTAAGCGGTAATGGCTTTTCGGGGCATGAAATATGCATCGAAAATTGCATTAGAGGATGGAATGTTGCCGCTCCTGCTGCGACAGTCAACAACGTATGTAGTTGGTATAAAGGGGACTGGGTACAATGTGATAACTAGAGATAGAGAAAAATTTAGAGCATTTTTTGTTTTAGATTGAGAAAAAGAGAGAAAAAACTCCATAAAGCTGCTAAATAAAGCTCTTGTAAAAATCCAACGGAGGTAATTGGGGAAAAAGGAAACATTGCATTAAGCCTCATCCTAATTACCAATTACGATAATTTCCCCATTTAAAAAGCTTAAAAAAGACGGAGAAAGCAATTTCTTCCTTTTCTTACCTTGTTCTCTCAGCAAGAATATCCACACCTTTGGAATTTTTCCTCTGGAATCGAAACATATTGGGGCCAATAGCACAAAAGGCGGAGAAAGCAATTTCTTCCTTTTCTTACCTTGTTCTCTCAGCAAGAATATCCACACCTTTGGAATTTTTCCTCTGGAATCGAAACATATTGGGGCCAATAGCACCAGGCGACGGTGGAGAGCACGAATTGCCCGAAAATGTTGCCGAAGAGCCGGATGCATTACTCGATAAACTATTGACGCGGGGACGATTAGCAGAGGAAGCTAAATCAGTGTAAGAGCATGACGTAGAAGAAGATGATCCTGTCCAAGAGCCATTCCCACTGTCCGTGGAGGAGGACTGATGTAACAGCTCTTTCTTTTTCTGCGTCGCTTGATTATCATTTGGATGTGGGATTGGAGCGGAAAGGGCTAAGCTCGGTCGCTGCTCCCTTGTCTTTCCTTTCTTCTTCTTCTTTCCAGCACCCGTGCCCGCACCATTCTGTTGAGCAACTTCGGCTTCACCAGCCACAGGACCTTGGGCGACGGCTGCTTGCACTTGATTTGCGTTATTACCGTTGTTACCATTATTAGCATTTGCAGCACCTCCACCAGCACCTACCGCTACGGCGGGGGGATTGGCACGAGCCGCGTTTTGATTGCGCGCGAACTTTTGCTTCTCCGCAGGTGAGATCCAGTCCAGGTCTTTGCGAAGGTGACCTTTGCCACAGAGGCAGTCACAAGCCTTTCAAATTAGATACAAGACATTATTGTAGATTTTCTCTGTTGATGATCATCATCGCAACATTTCCAGAGGATCATCTTCATAATCTATGGCAATATGTCTCAAGCTTATCATCCTAAATGACATCAAAGCTCCAGAAAGTAATTTCATGAATACTGAGCAGTTGATGATCATCATCGCAACATTTCCAGAGGATCATCTTCATAATCTATGGCAATATGTCTCAAGCTTATCATCCTAAATGACATCAAAGCTCCAGAAAGTAATTTCATGTATACTGAGCTCCGTAAGCCAAGCTAACATAAAATATTAATTTATGCTCGAGCTCAATTACGCTGTGAATATGTCTTTGCAAGTGCATTCATAATATTTACCCTTGTGTCATTGTCAAGTGCATGCAACCAGAGCCAGCAACAGCACACTCTATAATCCCCAAAACTTGATATGAGCATAGGTTATGTACAATTACGTAACTCGCAACTGCTCTAAAAAGTTTTTTATTAGCCAACTACAGCAACTGTGATATGCACAAGGAGCAAAAAGACATGTGTATTTGTATTCACGGAAGGTTATGCAGCTTGACAAACCATCTCTTTCCAATCTAAAGCTGGAGGGAGATAAAGCTGTCCACTGAAATTAATTTTGTGTTTCAAGTTTCTAGATAAGAAAAAATGGCGTTTCCTTTTCCAATATTTTCCTAGTCACTAGCTTTTACGTTGTCTATAGTACAAAAACTGAACATGAATGATACGCCATCATGCACTATGCTTTTTATGATATGAGGGGTTGTGAAGTGAATCAATCTTGAAAAGAATTCTCTAATAATAAAGTTTTTTCTTCAAAATATATACGACATGCGACCACCAAAAGAAACTAAATATAAACATTCTCATATCTCCTTTTAGACTCGTTTCAAACACTCAAATATGGACATGAGGCAGGAGGGATGTGAAACTGGACTGACGCTCAAAGTACGATGAATCTTGAAAAGAATTCCCTAATAAAAAATTTTTTTTTCAAAATATATATACGACATGCGACTACCAAAAGAAGCTAAATATACACATTCTCATATCTCCTTTTAGACTCGTTTCAAACACTCAAATATGGACATGAGGCAGGAGGGATGTGAAACTGGACTGACGCTCAAAGTACGATGAATGCAAATGCGAGAGATAAAAATATATATTGTTGAGCTGTAGTGAGAGTGGGTCTTTGAGTCTGTTTCTCTCCGTACGTAGTATCGTATCGTATGATGTCTACGTAATGGCCTTTCGGTCAACGAAGAGAACAAGTAAATGAGCGAGCCTAACAAAACAATTAACATTTTTATCTTGTTTTGTATGCAGTTCGTATTGACATCATGTCCATATATGAGTACGGCCCTGTAAAACACCCTATCGCCAAGAGTTAACTAAGATGCTTTTCTGTGCGAGAAAGTGAACATGCTTTTTCAAGGGAGAGGAAATTTGTATTCCCCCAACCGTCGTAGACTCCATTGATATATATGTATGTAGTTGGAGTCATGTCCTCTCTCATTTTTTTGAGATGGCATCAAAGAATGTTTTTACCAACCTGTCGAGCTAAGAAAGTGATGGCATCAAAGAATGTTTTACCAACCTTAAAAGCTAAATCGTATCCCTTCTTTGTCCACAAGTTTTGAATCCTCTGTCTCACATTCCAGGACCTTGCTCTTCCAGTCGAGCTAAGAAAGCCTAGGACCGTTTTCTCCCAGTCGTTGAAGCACTCCAAGTGCATGTAATTGCCCACGGTACATTCCATATTATTACAGGTCACGCGTACTACATCAATGTCGCCATTCTCAATGTCTTCCATGTAGATCAAGCGGCTTGGCTCCAGGCAGCCTTGCGGGCGAACACATTTCATAGGTCTGGAAACAGAAAAACACACAAACATTTTACCATCTTCAGACAGTGAGAAAATGCAATCATAATATTCTTTTTGAAGTTTATCAGACAAAACTCTTAAAGAGCAGAGATAGTAAATACATAGTTTCGCGATAACACGAAGACTTTTGATAACTTTCCGTAACCTGATACCATTTTTCGAGAGCTAATTGTCAGTCAGATTTGAAAAGAAAATATTGTTATCGTTTGAAATCATCAAATTAATATTCATATACGAATCTCATTTTCTACGCAAAAGTCAATGCAGTGCAATGCTACAACACAGCCAGCTTTCATTTCAAGATAAGCTTTTTTGCATCCATCAAAACAACAAAAATGAACATGTAGCAGAAATGACACAATCGGAAACAAAAACAAGTTTTAGTTTTACGCTGTGTGGTGATGTATGCAAATTGTGAATATGAGAAGCTCATATATTTTAAGAGCGCATATGATATGTGAGAACATTATTATGAAACGTAAATGAGTGGCAGATAATTGGCCTCCAAAAGCTGACTTGAAGGTCATGCTAAAAAACTGAAATGTTGCATGCGGANTATGATATGTGAGAACATTATTATGAAACGTAAATGAGTGGCAGATAATTGGCCTCCAAAAGCTGACTTGAAGGTCATGCTAAAAAACTGAAATGTTGCACGCGGATTTCAAAGTCATGTTAAACATTGTTTTTAACGCAAAATTATAATCTTACAGCTCTCATAAACTGCGTTTATTTTTATAACACTTCACATTTGTTTGCATATTTTTGGGCGATACACATGGAGAGCGGAATGTGACTCAGCCTGCAAAGTCATCCATAAAGTCGTGGATAAGATTGGGTGCACCAAAAAAAGTAAACTTCAAATAATGTATAATGAGTCGTTGGAAAATGTGTATCAAAAGAGTCTAAATGGTATAGTTTTCATTTACCTACCTATATACATTTACTAAATAAGCCCATGCATAGAAGAAAAAATTAGGGAGGGCCGGCGGGTGACTAACAATGAGCAAGTGCTTACATGATGTCAATTTTTGGCATTTTAGCACAGGATATATTCCACATATATTCCCTTGTTTTTATCATTCATAAAAAACTTGCAAATTGAGTTGTTTTGATTAGGGTGACCTTGAAAAATTGAGTGCGTGCTATGGTTTTCAATTCTGAATTTTGAAGTGGAGAACGTGTGTGCTTTACGCTCTATCGAGCTCGTATCGCAGTAAATAGACACATTTTGCAAACAGCTTTTTTGCAAGTAATCCAGATTCAAGGAAAACGGATAAAAGGAAACACTTTTAAGAAAAAAGTATCAGATTGAGATTAGCCCTATCATCCATAAGTCAATTCACGGTTGGATGATGTTGAATGAGAATGTTTTTGAGAGTAGAATGCACACATTTTTTTGCCTCAGATTACGTAAACCTCACACATACATATGTATGCATACATATAAACTTCATTTCACCGGTAAATTGTAAATGGCGACTACAAAAATGACTCATGCACAATTTGACATGTGAAATGGATGGATGAAAAATTGCGCTCTGAATATTTAATACGGATTTTTTTGTACGCCGTGAACCCCACCTCAGCATCAGCAATGATTGTAAGTCGTCTGTTTCTAAATTGCAACTGCATCAATAAATTCATAATAACTATGATATCTTGTTCAAACCTACGGTCTTTTGTAGAGCACATTATTTATTCAGCTGCGTAGACGCAAAATGTAACGCTTTTGTCATTAATATTTTTCAAGAACGAGAGACTAATGTTAATAAGCAGCACAGCTATTTTTGGCTGTCTCGATACGGTATGGCCATATTTCAAAAACGTCTTTTGAGTGAGTCACGATCCCCAATCCATCCATCCTGTGTCAGTTTGCACAATGAGAAAATTTGGTAATTGGCAATAAATAAGACTGCAATAATAGAGCCATGAGTAATTATAATTAACTATTAGTGAACTCGACTCACTCAATGCTACTCAACAAATCATGATGGCTAAAGAGTTGAGTGAACCTCTTAAAATGAAGTGAAGGCTATTTGGCTCTCTGATGGTGGTTAGTCAAAAAAAGACATTGCTATTTTATTTCATCCATCTCTCTATATATCTATTGACTGATTAACCGTTCTGTCTGTAAAGTAAGGCCTTACACAAGATCTTTAAGCTTTTTTTCTGACCAAGGGAAGAAATGATGAGAACAGACATGCCTTTCTTCCTCTAAAGTATGACAAGATAATACAATGTTGATAGCCATGTATAACATGATTTCTTTAAGCGAAAAGAATGAATCGGGCACAAGACCATCATCTCAGTTTAAAAGGAGCCTACATGCTCTTGGGAGGAAGATGAGACAACAATGAGAGAGAGAGAGAGAGCCCCAGCGCTCTAGAGAAAGAATTTTTCTGTTCCCCTTTGAGACTCTTTAGTAATGCAGCATGAGGTCTACTGGGTTCAAAACTCAAGACCGTGCTGTTGATCTGCTTATTTAAAAGGATACCTTTGGGTTGTGAGAACACATAGTAAACGCCAAGGTAGGATTAGGCGTGTGACCCCATTGACCTTATACAAAGTATACCGTTGAATGAGACCAATTGAACGGAGAAGAGCGTTTTTAAAACTTTGGCCTTTCTCCTCACCATCCATCAGCGAAAATATAGTTGGTGTGAGATGGATGGAGGTGACACAGATAATTTGGATGAGACTGATTTGGTAACTGTTACTATGCCTTTGATGAAAAATTGTTATTTAAAAAAAGTTTGAAACTTACGCGCTAGCCATTCCATGATGATGATGATTCCCAGCACCATTCTGGTTCCGATTTCCGTTGTTATGATTCCGATTCCCATTGGCAGCGCCGGCGTTCGGCGGATTCGGTTGTCCACCACCACCACCGCCGCCACCGTTATTATTGCCAGCTCCGGCGTTGTTGTGGCCGCCATGATCGTGACGCTTATTGCCTTTAGGTGCCATTTTTGTGTTTTGTATGTAGAAACCAAGGGTCTTTTTTTAAAAGCACGCTAACGACAGATTGACAAGTCGCCTTCTTTCTCTCTCCTGATTTGCGACAACTCAAAAGACGCCCCAACTACTAAAACTGTCCTCGCAGTTGTAAAAGTAAATCACAAGTATTTTTTCCTTTATCCTACAGTAGCTTAATTCTTTTGTACTGTATCTCTTGCGAAAACAAAAAAAAATTCTGCTGGTGTTAGAGGTTGAACTATGTCTTACATAAATGCAATATAATACCAGATTCTTTTACAAAGTCTTGATGAGTTGCAAAACTTTATAATGGGCTTTTTGACAGTAACGAATGGCAAAATACTATGAAATCTTATATTCCTGAGATCTCTAACGATATTGTAAAATAACTACGACAGAGAAAAAAATGACTTCTTTTTTATCGGTGGAGAAAGGCGATTATATGACGGGTGAGATGAAGAGGAAGATATGACTTGAGTCTGTAAAGTTTGTAAGAAACAAAGACGCATTTAAAATATTGTCTCTACTGGAGAACGTTCTTACATGTAAAGTTGGTCTGACGAAGAAGAACGCAAAAACAAGCTCTTTGTATAAGAGAGGAAATAAAATGGTTATTCCGTTCGCAATGCATATTTAAATGGCATGAATGTATATCCTCTCATGAAGCAAAGGAAAAGAGGAACGCCATTCGAGTCGAGTCAAAGTTAGCTTTTCCTCTGTTTTATTATTGATTCTCAGGCATGTCATTTGACAGGCAAACGCTTTTTCCTCTGCCTTGCCTCTTCTGCATGCATGCTCTACAACAACAGTAGCTTCAGCTTTGCGTACACGTCAGACCCATATATATATATATTCAAGGTCAAGAGCAAAGTCAAAAAGGAGAAAAGGAAAAACTGTCAAAATAGAAAAGCCATGATGCCACGGATGACAATATACTTGTACTATGTACTTAAAGCATTAAAAAAATCTCGGCCATAAAAAGCATTTAAAATGGTAATAAAAAATGGTAATCAAAATAGAAAATGTTGTCTTACAAAAACTTCCCCAGCAGCAAAGAAGAGGATTCATCCAGCAGACATGTAGTAATGACCAGGTTTCTTTTTCCCTTTGACTTATCGGTAGAAGCAGAGAGAAGTCTCTTTCCGTAGTTTCCGGAGAGGATATCCAAATAGTAGCAAAAATAGAAGAAAAAATACAATTTCGGTACTCCGTCCCCCCAAAGAATCACTCCAAGCGCTTTAGTTCAATCAAGACTTTTATATCAGAAATGCATTTTTTCGAAATGCCCGCGCCTCTCGTCTGCAGTTGAAATGGCGATTTCAAAATTTCATATTGTTTCTCTCTTGAAAAAGTGTTCCTTGTCGCTTTTTCGTCACTTGACTTGACTGCGTACTATTGCGTTGCGTGGAAAGTGAGCAGATAATAATAATAATTGGAGTTTGACTCGGCTTCTTCATTGGTTGATTTGACGCGAGATATATATTTTTTCATGCACTTCTGCCAAACTCTGTCAATAAAATGCTTTTACAATCGGCTCGAACTCTTCGCGTTCCTGGAAAACGCATAATTTTTTGCATGTATTTGTCAACAGTACAGGGAAATGTGGTGAGTTCGTTTTTTCTTTTGTCACCGGCAAATATTGTAAAACACTATGGGTGAAGAAGGAAAGACTAAATAGTCAATTATAACCGGTGTGATAATAATAACGTGAATTTTTTTTATATTTCAAATGGAAATCACAGTGTCTTTTAAGATTAGATTTGATATCGCAAAAAACGAAAACGATGATTAAGTTCTGGTACAATTTTTGATTGCAATGTAATTTTCAATTTATTACACAATGTGAATAACTAACGTAAGTAAATGACAGAAGGAAAAGACTGACACGGCAGAAAAAACAGGTAATTAATTACAAAAATGTGCATACACACCACATTTAGAAGGAAGTGATATATCTTCCACGAAAAAAGAACTAGTTTGAGTCTATCACAATCAGAGTCAATGTAATGATGATGATTGATTGGGAGAAGAATGCTTTATAAGAACTATTCGTTTTATTGGTGTGATTAATATATATATATTGTATCTAATTCGAAACAACGAAACAAAGCACTGTCAAGACTGCACTGACTAAAAAAATATTACGTAATATGTCGTATCAAATGGAACTTCAGGCCGGCCGGTTCATGTGTGTTTCAACTCAACTCAAAAGATTATTACGCCGCGAGTAAGGAAAGACTTTAAAGAGTAGTCTCGTCTTTTTGGCTGTCTTAAATCAAGTTTCTTTTATTGGAGTAATATCTGCAGCAGCGACAATTTGACACCTTCATAAGGACAGGGTGCAGAATATTGGGAGAAGAATGCTTTATAAGAACTATTCGTTTTATTGGTGTGATTAATATATGTATATATTGTATCTAATTCGAAACAACGAAACAAAGCACTGTCAAGACTGCACTGACTAAAAAAATATTATGTAATATGTCCTCAAAGGGAACTTCAGGCCGGCCGGTTCATGTGTTTCAACTCAAGTCAAAAGATGATTACGCCGCGAGTAAGGAAAGACTTTAAAGAGTAGTCTCGTCTTTTTGGCTGTCTTAAATCAAGTTTCTTTTATTGGAGTAATATCTGCAGCAGCGACAATTTGACACCTTCATTAGGACAGGGTGCAGAATGTCGTGCGAAGATGTTGGAATAAAAACGAAGACGTTTCTTGCCTACCAAAAAGTTTTTTTTTACAAAAAATGGTTTTAAAAACGTTAAAAAATCTGTTTTTATATATGTTACTTCTGTTCCAGAATGTGAAACCAGAAGGAAATGGTTTTGGCAGTACAAAATATTTTTTTGAAAAAGAGCGAGAGGAGAAGCACAACAGCCAGAGACTGAATGCCGACTGACTGGAAGTTTGTGTTTGCTCGCCGGATTGAATGTTTTCGAAGTAGAGGAGAGAGAAGGTTTTTTATGTGTGTGTGTGTTCTTTCGTCCTCCTCCAATGTGAATACCATGCAAGTAGTAAAGGAAGGAATCTGTATATTATATGATGTAAGCGACGCACGTTAGTTTGCTTTATAGTATTAAACCATAATATTCTCTCATCGACCTACTCATGTTCTTTGTTGTAGGGAAGGTATGGGGATACACAGGATTCTTGTGTGAGAAGAGTTAACGTGCGTTCTTCTCTTACAGCAGCTCTCTGTTCTCCTCTTCCCCAAAAGCTTTTTTAGCTGAGAGAAAATGCTTAGTTATTTGAGCAGCAGCGGATATTTTCTGTGTGCTCTTCCCTGTAGCTCTCGTGAACGAGTGACTTGATAAAAATGTACTCTTCTTGGTTATAACATCGAGGCATTCGGCATGATCGTACCACCAACCACCATTAACGAAGCCACTAGTGCAGTATAACAAAGAAAGGAGTTATGCATTAGGCTAGGCCTTTCAGAAAGAGAGGCTTCAACATCAATGTTCTTTCACTAGTGGAAGTACAGTGTTTGCGAGAATAAATATATTCTTTGCCTTTCTATATCTGTGTGTTTTTTAAAAGATGGGAGTCATAATGCATGCATGAAAAAACGTGATATCATTATTATCAGAGGGAAAAGTGCTACAGCCTTTTCCTTTGCATAATGGGAAGATGCTGCTGCATACATATTCAAAGGAGTCTTCAAACTAACAAAGTGCAATCCTCATAGAAAAGCCCCATAGTCTTAGAGAAAAAAGAAGGATGGAGCCAATGCAAAACTTAGATAGATAGAGAATTGAGAGATGAAAAAGCATCAAGAGATGCAAACACTGCTTTTTTCCTTCCCTGCTGCTGCTGTTACATACTGGATAAAAAGGAAGAATCTTTGAGAGTGCCATTGCCATTTACTTGATTTCTTCAAATCATACTTTGCTTCACTCCATGACAAGTGCAGTGGTTCCGTAGGGCACAAGAATGACTTCACACACGGAGCAAACTCGACATGAAACGTGGAACAAAGTACCATGAACGTTATTCAAAAAGGCTTTTTTCCAAAAAAAAAATCATATTCAAAAGTTGCATTTAATTATAGTTGGAGATAAGGTAAGCATATGTATGGATGCCTATATGAACTCATGTATTTTTACCTACACCGAAATTAAAATGTAAAGTAAGGGCTTCGTTTTTCTCGGGGTATGGTTCAATTCCTACGAGGGACAAAATGCGGACTTATTATTATTACAACCATCCGAAATTGCAATCCTCTTCGGATGTAAAAATACCACACAGCATGAACTCTCCTCTAATCCTAAATTAAACTCAAGTTTCATAACACACAAGGCTATACGTATAAGAATATAGTTGGAAGATGAGTGAGATTATTATTAGTATTTATTTGGTCCCCAACATAACATCGTCATCATATAATATTCATTTCTTTTCAATAGGACTGGTCTCTCCTTATCCCAATGACTTCTACAAAAACAAGAAGTTGTTTTCGACTTTTTTTTCTTAATTTAGGCACGATGTATCCCAATACTTTCCAAGCATTCATGAAAGAGTTTTTGAGAGTTCTATCTCTATTTATATTTATGTACAGTTTGACTAGAGCTCCAAGTGTGTTCATGTCATGTCGTCTGTTTACTTACGTAAAAGAAAAAAATTGGACCGTGGAGTAGTTAACATTTTTTATGTTGTTTACTCTTTCAGAGCCAATTTTTTTCAGAGATGGAATGTGTGCAGCGGAATCCATGCTTTTCCTTTCAGGAGTTTGGAACGACTCTTGAAAATGAAAGTTTTTGAGTCAGAGAATTGAGTTTTAACTGGCAAATTTTGAACAAATGCATAATTGTCTTATATTCTCGACACAATCTAGTCATTATCATTTTATATCTCTGGTAAATTTTTACTCCAAAATCTTACGCCCTTTTGTACGATTTAAATGATAATACTTTCACACTTTCCTTCTCCTCGCCATTTTCAAATTTCCTGAAAACGTTTTATGGCACCTTTTTCACGTATCACACGGGAAAAGGATGATGCAACTTTTATGCATTTACAACGTAACATGTAACAAGAAAGACGAGGAAAAGTTTTTTTTTCTATTTGTCTTTCGACGAACTTTCATCTCTCTGGAAGAAAAGAAAAGACTTTTTTTCTTCTTTGCATTTTGCATGGCGACTGGCGACTCAGTTATATCCCATTTTCCCTATTTTTGGCCATTGATATTGCCATCATTTAGCCAAGTGCTTCTCTTTCGCTCCGCTTTTCTGGAATGAAGTTTTTCCCTTTGCTGTATGTACTCTTTCTTGTTTTGTATTTTTTACCAAGGAAGGTAAATTAAGCTGGAAAAGTTAAACTATTTGAGTTCAATTGGGAAGAAAAAGAAGACGATGCACTTTATACTTTTTGGTGGAATGGCCATGTCATGTCACTGCGTTACTTAAAATGAGGAAATGTACCAACATTACCCATGTAATATACATCATCTCTCCACAATTACTATACTCTGGTATAGGCCAGTATATTACTTAAAGTCTCTATATACATACATACTATTGCATCACTTCGTGTTTGGCTGGTGTGATCCTTTTTTCCCTTGTTTTGTAGCTGAAGTGTCGAGGGTCGGGGTTGCCTACCAAAGACAGAGAAATACGTGAAACTTTTGGGTCTCGGGTCTTCCCTCGTGATCTGTGTGGGATGGACTCTCCGTTTGATACATTTCAGCTTTTTTTCCGGAGAAGTAGGGAACTTTAAAAACAAGCTGATGATATAGAATGCCAGGCAATGATGATGACAACTCAAGTATGGAAAAAATGAAAATTATATGAAGCCTCGCTCTCTCTTTCTGCTTCCTGGAGCCGCTTAAACCTGAAAATGTGAAAACCCGCGTTTTCAATGCCCGCACAAGATATGTATGTAAGAGTCAACTCTCTGCTTACATTTTTGGAGAGCGTTCACGTTCCGCGTCCGTGTATTCGTATTTTTTCCAGTGACTTGCTCAAAAGAGCCTTTTGAGGCGCATTTAGGCATTCTGTTGACTGGAGAAGGTATGACTCATCACCAGCTCCATTTCCGCTTCTGTTACAAGAACGTTACTGTAACAGAGATATTTTCTTAGCAAAGAAGGAAAGAAGCGCTTTTTCACGACTCTTATATTATAAATAACACTCGTATCATCTCAAACATCCATAACCGAACCTAGGATAAGATATAAATTCTAATGTCTCTGCTGCTGCTGCTCTACTCGTCCACATCCACAGATATATAAATCGTATATACATAGTTTTGCCTGCCTATTTCTCCTTTCTCGGGCTTGAGCTATGGTTTCCTTTCTGCCGTGAGTGAGAGTGTATGTATATATATATATATGGATTTTCAAAGGTTTTTTCTATTCCTTCATCCATTCCTATTTATTTTTTGGTTCGGGTAAGTACGTCGCCCATATACGTAACATCTGCAAGGCTTTTTGAAGGAGATTTTTTCGTTCTAGTAGGGCTCTCCTCCATGAGAACTTGCTATACCTTTTTACTATCTGAAATCTGAAAGCCCTTTCCATTTTGCTTTGCTGTAGCCACAGCCACCACTGCTGCCAGAAACTGTGTGCCTAGCTGCTATCCAGAAAAATCTGGAAAACAAGTGAAAAAGCATTTTTTATATTGTATCTTTACACTTGTTCTTATCCAGTGCCTCCGAGAGAATGATCCGTAGGCTTTAAAAATATCTCATCTCTTCTTCCTGGCACTGAACACGGAACTGCACTTTTTACTTTGCTTGAAACTCTCATGCGTCCTCTATACGGATATTGGGTAAGTTCATAGATTTCTAGAAACGTTTTGGATGCAGCTCAAGATTTTGTAAAAGTGCAATGCAATCTTGCGTGGAGCGATGCATGGTCCATGCATTAATCTGAGCTTTCTGAAGGTAATCAATCATTATAATTAATCGCAGCGGGTTGACAAGATACCCCTTCCTTCAGGAGCCAGGAGCCTTGTTGACGGCATACCAGGAGAAAAACTCGACAGGGAAATGCGTTTCGTCGACTTGTCTTCTTCTGCTACTACTTTAGAAATGCTTATCTGTCAAAGTCTCTGGGAATGGAAATTGATCCCGTAAAAGTCACAGGTAGAGCCTTTAAAATTAATCACGCTCCCGGTTCTTCTACCCGTCCGCACGTAAATCGTCCATTCAT
>JAHZMY010001226.1:0-49166 GCA_027743915.1 Seira sanloemensis
TTCTCTGCTCAAATATGTACATATCACTTCACATGAAATACGCTTTGTTAAGTTTAGAACATCTTAATTTAATTTACTGCTTCTCCAACTCCTTTTGTGCTCCAAAAGTGCCAAGAAAGCGAGAATTTTCACTGCTTTGTCTTCAAAACAAAGACGACGGAAACAAGAGTAGATATTTATGGATATGAAATCTTTTATACTTCACACATACTCCAAAATGCAAACATTTTACGCATTGTTATTCTCGAAAGATATCAAAGACGTTTTTAATTGTCGCGTAAAGTTATGTTATTGCCAACAAAAGGTCCTACATATATACTGGTCCTACAACAACACCCATTAGATAGAATATGCCATCTGCGCGTACATAAAAGTTTATATGTATTAATTTATGTATTAATTACTATGTATTAATTTGATTTCAAAACATTCGATAATCAGACAACATCGAAAATGGTGTGCGTCTCCGTTTTCCTATCGTTACGGGTTTATTTACCAGACCAGACCATGCTCCATGTTTGGCAATCCTTTTCCCCAACACGAAAGTAAACGAAAAAAAAGCTACACGCGACAAGCACCATCATGTCACGCTGCTTCAGCGAGAGAAAGCAAACCCCATTTTCACTTCCGCTTTTCCCCTATTCCATTTCGCCCTTGTGGATTTCCCCCATTCCTTAATGTTCTGCTTGAATGAATCAGGCCTGCACCATTCAAACGAAAAAATAAACGTTGAAAGCCAGCCTACATCACATCATACTATAAATGTACATGCAATTTTATGTTACAATGAGCGTCGAAACGAATGGAACTGTTTTTTATGTTGTTTGCACACCAGTGTAAGTAGACTCGGTGTTTATTTTTGCATTAACTCCATGTGTTTTACACCTGCTGTCATTTATTTACGTCAGGCATAACTAGATACGAATCGACAGAGGTTTATTCAGTCTCAAAATAAATTTGTGTTTTGATGAAACCAGTAAATGCATAAGAATAGGAGATGCTAAAAGAAAGAATCTTGTTTTTCCAGTTCACAGCACAAAGACATATTGCTAAAGATTTTTTTCAATCTGCAAAATGCTCTTGGAACCTTTCATACGAAACATATACATACTTTCATTGTGAATAAGATAGTAGAGAATAAAGACTTAATAATTCTCCTTATTGTCCTCCTTTTTACCATTTTCTCGAAATAATAAAAATGGAAATATGCGTCCTTTTGCTTTTATAGTTTCCTGTGACCATATATAAAACTATATGAATGACACGATCTTTATGATGGCCTGCATGAATTGAATTCTGCTTTCCATTTTTCGCATGAGAAGGAAAAGAATTTAGGTACATGGACTCGTCTTGTCTTCACGTTATTCCTGACTCTTGGATAAGGTCATATGCAGTGAGCGTGCAAAAGAAATATTATTCTATTGTGAGAGCGCTTCCACTTGGAAGAAAATGCAGGCTGCACCACGTAACGCAGCCAAATGAGTTCACTGATAATATGACGACGATGTTATTGTATAGGATGTGAAAAATAACCTTGTCGGTTTATGATTATTGACTTTGGTAAATACGATAAGGCAAATGGGTGTGTCGCGAGCAGAATGTATTGTGAATATTACGGTGAATCATCACAATTTTTGAAGAACAAAATGACATAATTCTAAGAAAGCTTTACGATATAGCCAAAATCCGTTGTTATATAATATAATAATACTTACCTTAAATCCTTTGTACCACTCCTTGATCGTGGCTTCGTCATATCTTGTATGAGATTTGAGAAAGTCCAAATCCTCCTTCGCTAATTTGTCTTTGCTGGTGAAACAGCCCATTTTGATTTCTTAAAGAAATAGTTGAGTCTAAATAATTCTTTCTGGCTTCAAATTTCAGTCGGGTGTTGCAAGTTGATCTTATGCCTTATCGATGATGCTGGACTTTTTTTTAAACGGAGTTTTCTTTCGAGTTTCGTATTTTCTCAGCTGAACCAATTCAGCAGATGGAAATACGGGCGAGTGATGATAATTATTTGACTAATGTAACTTTGTCTATCTGCGTAGTCAATCCTTATTGTCTAGTTTCCTCCGTTCGCCTCACAAACTCCTGAGAATTTTTCAGTTCTGTGTTCTGCTCTGTTACACACATTCCCTAGAACGTACTTACAATAACAAAATGTATATATGTATATACTTTTTTTTAAAGGAATGGATTCATAGTTGCTCGTCTTAATTTAAAAACACTTTGCATTAGTAGTCTTGTCAAACTGGTCTTCATTGAAAGGGAAACATGAGTGGGTAGTTGGTATTTTGTCGAGGTTCTTCTAACTATCCATCCGCTGCTCCTTTTCCTTCCGATTTGCTGTTTACTAATGTAGCTCTTGCCCTTTTCTCTTCAATTTTTGTGGTGCTAATAGACTACACTCTTTGTTGTTTCAAGATGATACGATGATGTCTGATTCTGTATTACGCTTTACTGCGTTCCTGAGAGTTGCTCGTGGAATCGTTGATTGAGTGAAATGAGTGGAGTGCTCTTTTCCTTTCTCGTCTTTCTGCAATGAGAATCATAATGAGAGTGAATGGTGATGGATTAATTTATTCATGAAATGAGATTCTTTGAGTGCCTCGAGATAATGTGAAGCTATGAAAACTGCGAACGATGCAATTAAGTTGGATGCATATTAGCAAATAAAAATGTGAACGCATTTTACTCCTAATGGCCCATCTAACGTACCCACAAACTTTGTGTTAGCATATCATTATGCAAGATATATTGGAAATTACTGCAAGGCTTGCAAGATTTTATCAATTTCAATTTCATAGTTTGACACGTTCATGTTTGCCCTTTTGTCGCATAATAACCGTTACACTTTTATCAAATTTCGTGTATCGGAAGAAATATTCTGTGCGTGCTTATCTTCTGCAAAACAACATTTGTACAAGCTAAAATTAAATGCAGAATGAAACGAATTTATGTAGGAGGCATGAATTACTTTGAACTTTCTGATTCACAAATATTTTGCCTCAATTACCTACTGAAGTAGTAAGAAATGAGCGCTTTTTGTAATATAGCAAATCCAGAGAATTATTATTTGTCAAGTGACGCCGACAATTTTAAGTTCAGTTCAAGGTCAATGCGGCTCTTTTCTGACCCTTTTAACCCTTTGCACATCTTTATTAAACAATTTGTGGCGCTCGTAAGTTTCAGTTTTCAAGCCCTAAAAAATGAAAGTTTTGTTTCACATTGCCTCATCTCGGGCCAAAATAACGACTGTGGTCTCAAACAGCATAAAATTGTACCAGTGGATTGTTGTAAGAATTATAATGTAGCAAAGTTTTTGTGTTACCCAAATTTCGGTCGTTAAAAAAAGAGCTCTTATTTTATTGCATGCAAGGAAAGGCTCATATTGACACCAGCAAACGAATAACTTCACTGCAAACACCTCCACGAAAATTTAGCAATTCTTTTTGTGAGGATGGCCAAAAGTTGTGAGGCTGGGAAATGTTGATTGAACAGATAAGAGCTGTATGGGCCTGCTTTTAAAGAACTCAGCTGAGTTTATTCTCTTTAATCTTTTTCCATTCTTTTTTTATATTCCTTCGTCTTACTTCTTTTAAAGGCTTTTTTATTTCTGATCCATGAATGATTTTTAAGGAACAATGCACCACACACAGAAACGAAGTGGTTGAGGCACGTAGCAAAGCACGAGCGCATTGATCGCTTTGACTTTTCTTTTTACCTTTTTTCTACACTAGTGACTGGACGAAAGCATAACAAAAAAGCAGGACGGGATAATCGAGCAATGTTAAGCAAGTCTGGGAAGTTTGTAAAAAGGAAATAAGGTTTTGGTTTGATGAATATTTTAAAGCAAAGCAAAAGAAGGCAAACGCAATTTAGTCTGAAGGAAGGGAAACCAGTTTACAAAATAATACAATGTATCTACATCTGAAAAAGCATCGACTGCAATAACCTGGCACTCTTCTCAGTTCTGAGAGAGGTATGGCCATGGCATCTGATGTAACTGGACGAAAGCATAACAAAATAATACAATGTATCTACATCTGAAAAAGCATCGACTGCAATAACCTGGCACTCTTCTCAGTTCTGAGAGAGGTATGGCCATGGCATCTGATGTATTGACTTCGTCGCTAAATAGTTTTTCATACTTTTCATACACTCTCTTTAAAAGAAAAGTTGTTTTTTCTCGTAAAAATGTGCATGGAAATTTAAGACATGCTATTATATTTACGTAATTTAAATTGTTTAGGAGTGGAGTTTTGGCTGGAGTTGCTCGGGGAAAAATGGAAAGAAGGCGAAGGTAATGCTAGCCTGTACGTTTTGTTTCCTTTTCCTTGTGTTTGATTTGGAAAGAAACTTCCTCGCTTATTTTTCAGCCGCAAAAACAGGATAAATTGTTTGCCGAGCGCCAGCGCACCAGACAATGTGGTACACAAATGTTACGTATGCATGCAAGATATGGGGTCGAATGTAATCACCCCCAGTCTTTTTATACCTACAAGAATAATATTTAGCTTTTATTATTGTATTGTAAAAACTCTTGTCAACCAGAATGAAATTTTACACCAAGCCGACCGATTGGAATAAAGATTTCGTTTCATTCACTACTACTGCTGCTTTTTTCTTTTGGCTGACGCCTGAATGAATTGAGGAAAGAATAATGCTTTGTAATAAAGCGATTTTACTACTTTGGCAAATCTTTAATTGACAAAAGTTTGAGCGAAACATTCACGAATAGGTCAAAGAATGGCTCCTGTGCTCTTTCGCTTTTTTGGAACTAAATTTCCACTGCAGATTTTGGGTCATTACTTTGTCAAAAATCTGCCTGTGAAAGCCTTTCCTTCTCAGAGATGAAACATTAAGGGCCACATTAGAGTGGTGTTAACAATGAGCCTTTTGAAATAAAACCCGCAATCATTCGGCTGAAAATTACTGGCGAGGGGAAATTAAAACTGTCACTGGCTGCCTTTCCAAAGCATGTATGTACAATAGCTGCTCAAATTTTATGACATTTATAATGAAGATATGTGACTGTTGAAATGCTAAGCACACTCGACCGAGCCTTTCAATAATTACACGTCTATGGTAATGGTGATACACAAGGAGTAATTAATAGAACCTGAGAAGTTACCGAATAAAGTGCTTTTCTCCTTTCCAATGTGATGCGGTAATGGCCGGCTCTTCAGCTTGAATGCACTCTCGCTACTACACGTTTGAACATTGCATTACACAATTATTTCCTTGTTTCACTTTGATCGTTTTTGGGGTTTGTTAGGTAATTTGAATGATCACAGAAAGTTGTAGAAAGCTCATTCCAAACACACCTATAGCTATACAAATGAAAAATGCTTGTAAACTAGAGTCTAGAAATTCCGCTACAAACGATAATATCCTTAGCACATGCACAAAAATTCTTTTCTATTGATGCTCATTTGAGATCAAGTTTGGTTCATACCATGCCTCAAAATACTAGGTATGTACATAGATAGGTATTATTAACTCTATGTCAAAATCCACAAACCTTCAACTACCGAAATTTCACTTTTTATGTAAGGCCACCACCGGTGTAATTGAAGGAAAATCGATTTTTTTCAGTTAATTTTTTACAATCAACATTTCCAGTTTCCGTACACGAGTTGTCCCTACCTGTTTTTGCCTACTTTGAGCACCTTCATCCAACTAAATTGGTTACAGAAAATGCACAAGGTGGGCCAGCAAGAAGAAACAATGAAACTAGTTATTTTGCTACAAAAAATGTAAGGCTAGTCACAACACAGCGACAAGGTCTACACTGAACTTCTTGTCTTGAACGAAAGTAATGAGCGTATGAAATAAAAAATGCGATAAAAGTGAAATGTACAGCGTGTTGTACTTCATCTGCTAATAATTGGAATGGTACGTCAGCGAAGCGTTGCTGTCGTAATCTCTGGAAATCAAGTGCTGTAGCACGGCTAACCCTCCAATGTCTATACTTTTATAAGAACGCTGTTTCTCGTTCCCTCTGACTCTGATGTGTACTCCACATCTCAGAAAAAAGGTATATGTATCTCCTACACTCACATTGGATTTGCTCGTATGCGAGAGCTACTCAAAAAAATTGCAGCAAAACTTTCAAGCCATTTGCACCTTACAATCTTAACTCTAAACAAGTTATGTAGCGATGAGAAAAATGTGGATGTTGATGAGCTCAATCCAAAAAAAATACATAATATTACTCATACACAGCAGCTTCTGATTTAATGCACACAATGTGCTTTTTCTATTCTTTATACATTTTGAGATAGAGTTGTAGCGTCAGCAGCAAAAGGGAAGATAACATTTCATTATGTAAGCACTGAAGTCGCGATGATAGAGCTACCAGTGCAGCAGTAAAGGATAGCGGCCAGACGGTATTGTACATTTTAAATGTGGTGCATAATATTGTTCGCTTGATGTAGATTTAACTGAGCCACACACTTCCTTACTGCATCATTTATGCCCATTCGTAGTTCGTAGTTGAAAAGGACTTACTTTACTTTGTGATGATGATGACGATGATGATGGTCTCATCGCTATCAAAGTCATTACAATGGAAATATACTTTGTTACGGCACTTTGGCGTATGACACGTTGTAATGCGCGACGGTGATGAAAATTAAAATGTTCGTATGGACTATTGTAATGTATGAAGTGTCGTGCGGGTGATTTTGAGGCTTGCCACTGATGACGACAATTTTGGCATTAGAAGATTGTGGCTTCACAAAAGGGGCATGTGTGTGTGAGGAAACTGGCATTGAAGTTGAAAATGCGACCTTGTCATGGAGCACACGCTGCATTTGTTTTTCTCTTTAGCATGTAACGAAGTAGACACAAAACATTAATTTACACGTTCTATTCTTTTCTAGAGAGATATCACTCTCTATTGCTATTATGATACGATTCAATTCTCGCCCGCATCTCACGGAATCTTTTTTGTACCAACACTGTGATAAAGTCATATTTGCATCACAATTCAGCCTTTTCAAGTTCCACACTGTAGCATGCAAATGAGTTGGAGCATATCTTATGCAAAAGGTTCAACTGTACTTGAGCACTGGCCGTTTGAATTCACAATATTTGCACATGAGCAATCTTGGAAAAAATTGGAAATGTTATTTCTTAATTAGTACTTGATGAACGAAGCTCATGAAAAAGTTTCTACGAGGAAAAACACGGAAGTTGGCGAGATAAGTATTATTGACATGAGCAAAGGCTATGGAGCATGTGCGGTTATAAGCCTATGTAATTTGCCAGAAATTTTCTAACCAAAAAACTACGTCACATATTTAATTCTTAAGTTTATGACTAAAAAATCATGCTACTTCCTGGATAACTTTTCTCATGATGAGTCATGATTAAGGCTGAAACATTCGCTTCAATTTAAAACTATATCCAATTGATTTTGGGCAAAAGTCTGCTTGGATTAATCATCTCCGAGACACCTTTAGGAACTCACTGAACCTAAGAATACTCAACAAAATGTGCATTTTTTTCTTTGAAGGGCTCTTCATTGGGTTAATTTTAGATACTTCAGAATATAGGAAAGGGTTTAGATATGCTAGGAGTCTGAATGATATTTACGTTACGAAAAAGTTGCCTGGATACAATATTAGGAGCATTTGGATCTTGATTTGATCACCATGTTGCAATTTAGGTAGGTGCATATTGTAAAGGGCACATCGAAGCATGTAAAGTGATACAAGATATTCCAATTTGCTATATGTGTACATAATGATTTCAGCTCATCATTTTGGTTCACATGTTCATAATGGGGTGCTTATAGCTTGGAGTACATGTTGTTTTTAACTACACGACAGACTATTATACAAGTTACAAGTTGAAGAGCACCATTGACGTAAATGCAGTAAAATGACAATAAAAAAGCTCAGTAATATTATGTGCTTACAAATAATTCATGCAGCAAACGAGTAACTTGGTTTCATGGGCCAAAAATGCTTTTCTTCATCTGATTCTCGGCGTACCAAGGTTAACGCGTCGGGTTTATTTCACAGACTTTATCATTTTCGTTTATCGATTTGCTATATAGCACCAAGCCATCAAGTTTTTCTTATCATTTGTAGAGTGACATTTAAAACTTTTCACGTTTGTCCTAATGTCACAAGCTTAAAATATGTCAATGTGCCTGAACACACACAAAACCATGCTTCCTATTATTACAAAATTTCTTGGAATTCTCCATTATCTCAAAAATAATACAAACTTGTATATACCTATCTAAACTTTAGCCTTCGTTTATTTATATACATAAATACTTACACTCCAGTTTTCACTCACTCTGCCAAACAATCCACATCATCATACAGTCAAGAAACGTTCAAATCATCAGTCTCTGCTATTATTATCTAATTTGAAAATTACATTTGAGACCAGCGGCAAACATACTTTCCTTTTTGTAATTTTGTGACAGTCCATAATGCAATAAATGCGTTAGGCAAGCAAATAATTTGATAAAAGCCTAAAGTAATGATGGTCCGCTTTAATTATTTTATAAAAGTATGCAGCATGCTTAAAAATATTACGTACGAATGCGTTACTCACATAACGGTAAAAACTGCGTCATTTGATACTGTCATGCATGTGAATAGGGTTTAAAAATAAGAGCTTCCATTTACATACAAAACGTACAATAAACATAAACTGATTACTGTATGTATATGTATGTGACTACTCAAATTTAGCTGATCCGCTTAACTTGGAAAATCACAAGCTTTTAAGCTCTCCTCGCATAGCAGCCTCGAATATTTTTTTACATACATAAGTACTTTATATGCCTTCTCCACCACTCCGCGTGTGTGCAATCATTTTTGGAAAAAAGCTTTTGAATTTTGCAATGGAAAAAGATAATTCATGAAACTCTTTTCAAAAAAATGATCGCCCAGTCCCGGCCGAATCATTTTGGCTTCATTTAAATATCATCAATAATTTGTTGAGCACGCAGAAGCGGTTGAAGAAAAAACCGCTCTTTTGCTTTTTATACGGAAGGTGCGTTCAATTTCCTACTTTGTATGCATCACTGTCAAGAAATTCATTGCGGTTTTTATCCGCATCATACATGTATGCAAGGGATAGAGTCAGACAAACCATACATCTAAGCGTAAAAATGTGCTTCCTATGCATTTTTATCTTACCTTATCTTTTTCCAAAAAAAGAGGCTCAGATAAGTCTAGTACAGCTTCTCCATCAGTGATTCTTTCCCAAAACTTATTACAGAGATTTATGAAACAGAGGAAGGGATAGAGAAAGGAAATTTATTTGAAGCCTTTCTCTTCTCCGAGTCCCATTCACTTTTTTTAGCTAGTATCACTTGTTCGCTGCATAAACTTTCTATACACCGCACCACAAGATTGAAACAGGTCGGGCTACACGATATTCGACCAAATTTTCAATTAAAACAAAGGCGAAAGAAAGAGGCTCACAAAAGTAAGCAGAAAACTTGGTTTTGCAAAAACCTCTGATGATGATGGAATGAGCCGTGAATCCGTCCAGAAAAAACTTTTGATTAAAGTAATGTTTCAACAGTTTGAAGCGTAAAACATAATCCAGTGAAATGATTAGAGGGTAACGCCCATAAATAATTGTTCTGTGAAGGAGTTTTAACAGACTTTCCCACTTTCTCCTTGAATAGTTAAATAGGTAAAGAGCGTATGTCTACGCGACACAATCCTATTACTTTCCGTTGAACTATCAAGATGTTGAATTTTCTAGAGTTTCTCTCCCTCTAAAAACCCTTTGGAAACGTGTGTGTGTATGTGAATAAAAAAAACTTTCCCAACGCTTTGCATCAATTTCAATAGCTTTACCTAACAAATCCTCCTTTGAGCTGATAGCAGCTTTTATGTTGCATTTACGTTTCAACGGAACTGTGGACAAAGGAAGAGGTTTCGTCACTGACAATGAGTAAGTATCCGCTCACCCGCTCCCAAGCCAAGGAAGAAGCAACAAAAAGTGGTTTAATGCAGCAGCTTAATGTGATTTATCACAAAGCACAATCACTTTCAACAATATCAAAGCGAGTCGACTCAACCAACAGCAGCGGTCCAGGAAACTACCAAAAATTACTTACGAGTTATAAGTGGTTTTTAAATGCAAGACCAAGAATTATTATTATGATTTGCGGATAGTATTTTTCTCTGCTTGCTTGGCAGCGTAGCCGTGCACTTTTACATCAGTGTTTGTGATGTAGATGCTCTGAGCAAACTGAACTGTCTCTCCGTTTCTGCTGGCTCTTTTCTCACTAAAGTATTTAGACGATACCGTTGTTCGAGGTAATGTGATGCGTAGCTGTGGTATGGAATACCTTTTCCCCTACCCATGCTTCCGCTCAAAGATTCTTTGATGCTCCCTGTTACTAATGGCATAAAGTAAAAGTTTTTTTCCCTTTCACGTAATCGTGAAAGCGCTGCAGTTTTCAAAAAAAGAGGGAATATAACTGGGTATTTAGATGCAAACAGGGGAAAGTTTCAAAGACCCTATCGCAATCTTCCGGTTAGCACTTTTCACATTGCCTTTCTTCAATTGTCGTTCTTAATAAAAAAGAAGCCTACTTTTCGAATTTCCCTTGTTCCCAGCATATGAAAAACTTTTCCACATTTACGTATGTACATTTATGTACGTAGGTATAGTATTTATGATTAAAGCATATAGAGCTGCATCCTTTGACCCTTCTGGCATAGTCATATGAGATTTGTATCATAATAGATTCGTTCTGTCCGTTTCCCTTATCATTTTCTTTTATTATTATTCTAGTGCTGAGTGGGACTTATCTATATTGTTTTTAGAAAAGAGGATGGAAACAGTATACGAAAAGGAAGAAGTTAAAATACTTTTGTCTGTTTTATTGACTGGACAGAAGAAGCAAATATCGAGATACTTTCCCATTTGCACGTTCTTCGAGTTCATCATTTACCCTGGAAATGCAGAGGCGGAGCAGTTTTCCTCGCTTACACGTATTGTTTGGAATCATCACAAATTATGTTATTCCTACAAAAACTTTCCAGCCTTCGCATGTAATTCGAGCCGTGTTATGTGAATAGATACACATAAATTGTTTGCAGAGTTTTTTTCTGCGCACGAGGCGAAAAAAATGTGTGGGTTAGGGCACAGGTGTAAGAAAAATATTTAATTGTTGTTGTAAAAGAATTTGTAGCTTTTTCTTAAAAATGTTTTCTCAAAGTCACTTGTAAAGCATAACAAATGCAATAAAAACATAATATTTTAAAACTGAAGCAGCATTTCCAACTTACTTGTAATAAGAACAAAGTCGAAAAAACTTCAATTTATCTTGGGAAAATGAATCAGTCATGTTTGGAATAGCGATATACATGTAAGCCCCACGCCTAAAGGTTCAAGCCTGCTAGTAATGCCTGAGCGTATGATTTAATTTGCGAATCGTATTAAAACTTTGCGAAATGAAATGAACTTTTTGTATTATATTACATGGTGCATGTACCTAAATAAAAATCGATTTTATGAAAAAGTATCTTCCTCAGATAAGAAAAGGCTTCTTTTTCGACTTGCGATAAATGAGTAAGACGTTTGCTCATTCTTTCCCAAATTATCAGATCCGACAAGGAAGGACTGCCTACACGCCAACTACTGCCAGCAACATCTGTTTTTTCCAAGAGAAACTTTATCTCATTCCTCAATATCTGATACGGGTGAGTTTAGAAAAGAAAGCGCAGAAAGCAGTAGTGGTTGTGTGCAAACGATGAAAGGAAAACACTTGCTGACGGGGAGAAAGACCGAGAATTTGAGTAGGCCTTATCATATTCCACGAATTCCTTCTTTTGGATTAGGTTGTCATTTTTCATGGCCCTGGATTTCTCGTAAGAAGATATACTTATCTACGCTCACAAGAAGAATTTACATCCAAAAACAACTTTCTACAACATATTACAATTTCACCTCAAATTAAAAGCACATCTATTCAACCACCGCAAAAAACTGATTAAGCTCTATCACCTGCTCCACTCGTCATAATAATTTAATACTAATTCATGCTCACTCATATTATTACATGAATGGTAATGGCATGTACATTCTGTATGAAAATATTAATAATCATACATGAACGTGTCGTCACAAACCGGTTTCATGAAAATTAGGCATAAATATTACAGTGACTGATGCAGTAATTTTCAATAAGTAATACGCGTATTTCCTTTGGAACTGACAGGTTTTTTAAAAGCCGCAAATTAGCAAATCATGAAAACACTTGCAACCTAATTTGAATCATACTTACCTTATTCAGTTTATTATTGCCTTTCAAGTGGCCGCTATCGTTTCTCTAACCTCATCACAGCTCGTCTCTTTGACAGTCATCTTCACAAGCTAAAAAAGTATGGTATAAATAGACGGTATCAGGTGCTCCAGGTGGCCACGTCAAGTCAACTCATATTCATCAATAATCTTGATATGAAAAAAGTTCACTTACGTTCTTTTCCTTCGCATGACGCATACGATGAACTCTTGTTACTCCAGAATATCAATAATCTTTTAACTTTTAAAATTATGTATGATAAAAATTCTAGAACAACTTTTCGATCATGATCAGGACATTTTAAGTTTGAAATTTTATTAAACAAACTGATGCTTCGCACGCTAGTGGTAGCGAGCATATCTTTCTTTGTACTGATTGAAACCTCGTGCTTTCACTTGCCCAGAAACGTGTAAGTTCTGCGCATATGCTTAGCTACATGTTTAAAATGTTTCCTCCCCGAGATTGTTGCAGAATTAGAAAAACTATTAAACTTACCTGATATTACGACTGTTGTGTACAAAACAACTAATTGCTCATTTTAGCTTAACTGATTGTGCGACTCCTTTAAAGCAAGAACTCAAAGGTGTTTGAAATGAAAAATCCTGTAGGAAAAGTAGCGATTATTCTACTTAGATGAGCTGCTTCAACTATTCAGTACGGACGTAGGCACAAAAGTAATGGTTTTGTAAAATTCCATGTGCTTTTCCCAACATTTGCTGAAACCTGTAAAAAAGAAATTAATGACATTCTATAAATTTCCCATGCCTGAATTTTTGAGTCAAGTAATGATTAATGCTCGTAACTTTCCGTATACTTTACGTTTGCTAAATGATTACCACGTATTTAGTCTATGAAAAAGGTTGCGTTTTCAAGAGGATGTGCTTAGAAAAATACGTGCTTCCGCATGTGTGTGCGTAAGAATAGTAAAGAGGTAACATGTTTTTACAGTCATAGTCGTAGCCGCAAAATTTCATGAAAGAAAATGATATTTGTTTTACAAAAACAATGAATGTACACTTGTATGATGCATTGATGTCAAAAACTTTTTTTAAATAAACGGTAGAAAAATATGTATATTTTAATTATGGTGAAACTGAAACAGTTCAAGATAAATACGATTTGCTAGCCGCTGACAATTTTTAAAAATTGCAATTAACATGCTGCTTTTTTCAAAAAAAAAAAAGTTGTATCGAGATGAGGAAAGGAAGTACCATGAACAAATGGGCGCATACTTTATATTTATTAGCTAGTGGGGTTTCCCTAAACATGGCACACTTTCTAAAACTATGTAATTGATTGGTCAGCTTATAACTTTTAGCCTTTTTAATCTGACATGAAATTCCTATTTAATGTTTTAGCTTTGGATTTGGCATAATATTTGTCTATGTAAGTTTACGTTTTCACTCACCATATTTAAAAAGGCGAAAAATCATAGCCAGAGAAAAATATTACATATAGGCTACAGTGAAAAGAGGAATTTATCATATATGCTTACATATTTTACATTTCGTTGCAATCTACTACAAAAACTGACGGTTGACAGTTCGGCAATCGGCAAGCATACATATTATGATTTTATATGATTATGGTTATGTCAAAATGGTGGCTTCTGTATGCTATGTAGATTTTGAGCTACATAGAACTTGGTCTGCACAATGAATAATTCAGGTTGTACAAAACCTAGATTGCAAATGGAAAAATACATTGCCCGATTGCCCGCTTTCTCGTCTTTCCTAAATATAGTTCATCGATAGTTTTTACATATTTAATCCAATTTAGAAGAAAGATTTAGAAGAAAGATGTTAAAAATACATATTTGACATGTGAATGTGAAAACTATGATCGCAGACGAAAGATCTTTAAAATTTAAACTAATTTTACTGTCATGCTGTCAGCTAACGACAAATCAAACTTTCAATAGCAAAAATATCTATTCCGCATACCGCAAATCTTTGCTAAAATAGTTTCAATAGGACTGATATAAGCATACGAAAACGGAGAAGAGACAACATGCTACATATGTAAATGTATCTGACTGGATTTAAATTCAATTCCAAAGAATTAATTTTTTGCTTATTCAAAATAGATATCGTTTGTCATGTAGAAAAAACTATAAAACTACTTTTTACAAACAGCTACAAGAAAATAAAACCTGCAGTTTAGTCTTGTGTCTAGTTTAGTTTAATCTGTAGATTATAACACTAGATTTCTTGCGGTTCCGATGTTAAGATTACCCTTGATTTCTGCATAATTTAGGCCTATGCAATGCAATATAGCCCAATTAACTGGTATATCTGCCATCTTAATTGATATCTATGCCATGCAATTTATTCTGAATGAATTAATAATCAAGCCGCATTATAGTCATGTTATTTCATTCTGGCATTCTCGTAAACGTGACAGTGCGTGTGGGAATTCGCAAAAAATGTACTTACCAACAAAGCAAGTTTTCCAATAACTGTATGATATACTGAACTTTCCCAAGCTAAAAATCCAGATTTCGCAATAATCTAAAATATGTATTTCAGGCACTTGGTCTACAGTTCTGCATCCACGTCGTCCACAACAATGTTGTACTTTTAATAATCGTCATAAGTGTAGTCACATTTATTGCATCCCGATGAGAATGTGCTGCATGCTTAATTTATTATTTATTACTTCCTCAGCGTCCAATGATCTCGGTTTCCCCAACTGGCAATTCACGCGAGTAGACAGTTTTGCTCCCAGCTTATCTTGATCATAGTATCATCCATTAACGCTCAGATTGTGCGTGCTTGTCATGAAAGGTATTGAGTATTTCAATTCTATACTATCTGATTGTTTCTGTGTCACAATGAGTAAAATCAAAAGCTTTCGATTTCAAACAATGAAATTCAAAGCAATGTCACAAGTTTTTTTAACAACAATAGGGTCATGGAATAGCGATTTCAGGAGAAAGTACTTTCGGACACGAGTGTCATATTCTCAGGTCATAAGGTTGCGATGCGTCATACATTCCACGACAGCGCCAGAATCCAGTCCCCATTCCCCTTCTAATGTCAATCACAATCGGAGAAAGTTATGACTTATTTTGACTTTTTACTTCATGTTTAATTCTAGTAATTTCGCAGACGGATCACAACCGACGTTTTTTATGTTTGCACTGTGGTAATTATGTGGGCAGAAATTGTAATTGCAGGCTTTCTCTTCTCATGCACATGATCGGAGCCGTGAAAGGTGAGAATGAGGCATTAGTGTTAATGTTGTTGCAAAAGATTACACATGTATTTCCCTGTACGCATTTTTCACGTTTCACCAGAAACTTGTCTGGTCTGTGCTATATATTTTTCCTGCTCTAATTTTTCCAATACTTGACACAAGTTTCACTTTACTACTACACATAAAATCAGCCAGGCCATTCAAGCATGTTAAATATTTGATTGTCTCTATCTACTCCATCATCGATAGAGATGATTGGCCACTCTTAATTAGTGAGCTTGAAACGGACACTCTGCCTTTTGGCTATAAATCAGCAAGTCAGTTCACAAATTTCCGAACGTGTGACAATGCGAGTAGAACTTTGCACTCTGGGTGACAATGCACTCAAACGCTCTTGTCTCTTACGTTAATGGGGAAACGAAGGAACTTGACTGATCCTTAAGTTTTGATTTTTTTTTGTTTGGTCAAACGTAGGTGATGTTTATACCGCTTTTTCTGTTTTGCTCTTTAAAGTTTTCGGCCGTACTCATTCGCAGATCCAAGGAAAGCTTACAGATGATCGTGGAAGCATTGAGCGGAACGGTAAGATTGTGGCACATAATAATATTATTGTGGTAGATGATATTTTTCCTGTCCGAGTGTGCAGGCACACCGTAGCATTATACACGTTCTACGTGCAATTTCATCCACACACACTCACAACACAAAACCGTTTTCTTTCCCTTTTCACACAGTGTGAAAACGTCTTCACATGGTGTTGCTAAATGGGAAAAAATACTTTAATAAAATGCAAGGATTCAATTATAAATTAGGAGGTCACAGCAAAGAATAGTAGGCAAAAATTTTCACCAGTCACCAAAGGCACTGTAGCAAAAAACCCAAGAAAGAGAGAAAAAAATATCGAAAAAACTTTTTCTCTTCTTATGATGAGATTACTCTTCGTGATATGTGATATGAAGGAATTATTGCGCGATGACGATATCATACACTTGTGTGTAGGGCTCGCTGGTTTAGTGACTCGGGAGAAAGGCAGTAAGTAATGGAGCTGTGATTCGCCTTTATTTAACTTCTTTAAAGAGAAGCAAGAAACACGCTAGACTAATGCTTTTCCCAGTACTACAGTCAGAAAAAAGAGCTTTATTTACAAACGTAGTGCATGGAAAATGCTCAATAACATTATTACAACTATTTGCGAGAGGTTTGCAAATACGAAAAAAAAGTCTGATTATAGTCAAGACAGTGTATATAGAGAGGCAAATGAAGTCAAGGCTGTTTCATGGTAAAAATGCTATTCTTTGTACATGTTTTACATTTTTTTCTCTTCGTAGAAAGATGAATAGATATTTCTAGTGAAAGAACGCATTGTGAGGGTAAAGAAAAAGTGCAAGCTTTGAGAAGTTGACTTTCGTTTTATGAGCCTTTAACTTTGCACAAGCAAATTTTTTTTTTGGCGGACAAGAAAATCTATAATCTATATGTTGTATGTACATATACTACTACTACTCTCTCGGATCAATTACGACGCGTCTCCTTTATAAAACACGTGCGCCTTTGTAGGATTACGGATGGAGTAGTATATCATGTTCGTATCATGCACAAAAGCTTTTATGAGTGAGGCTTTAATCAAGACTTTCCATGTAATGGGCTCTGGGCTGTGAGACGTGGCTTGTGATGCGATATGGCTTTCACTTGGTGGATCCGAGAAAGGCTTAAGATGAGTTTTGGGAAATTTGGGGATTTTCTCAAGTGCTGAGAGGTTGCTCTACCATTTGAGTAATTGCAAAATTGAAAAGTAAAGGTTCATATTCGACAATATGAAATCGGGATTCACATTGACTTTTAATTACAATATTTTCGATGCAACACAAATTACTTTGAGAGCTTTGAAAATAGACGTATGTATATGATGGAAGCAGATTTATAGTAAAAAAATGATTGCAGGTAGCGTTGTAATTTCTTTGTCGTTTCGCTACATTTTTGGATTGTGATATGAGGATTTGTTGCTCATTAGAAAAGCGAAGCTAATTAAAGTAAAGGCACACACCCGCTCTCGGGTCCGGACCGCTAGTGAGTAACAATGAAAGTCGGACACGCTGCATAATTTCTTCGGTGTTTTTACGGATCTAGTCGAGGGAAAGAGTGAATCTGGGTTTGCTTATTTGATATTTTGCCATAAAATACGATTATAGATTCCAGAGGTCCCGGCTCCTACTATTTCTTCCCATATAGTTGTAATACTATTATTCATTAAAAGCTCTTGTATAACGTCAATGTTTTAAATAACGCAACGCACACACTTGCATACGAAACGCGGAGTCTCTTCTCGCAAAAAAATATCTGATAGAGTTGAAGGGAAAAAAGATGAAATGCATGCATTCGGCACGCCATGAATTGGCCTGGTCTACGGATACACTTAATCTTCTTATTGTGATTGCAAAAAAGGCTGCGACATGCTTATTGGATATACATTTGCTTTTATATATTGCATTAGAAACAATAAATAAAAGGTTTTCGTGCAAGAAATGAATGAAAAAAGCATGCAGAGCTGTAACTGGCAGGGCACAATACGTTTGCTTTCCTGACGTGCTCCAACTCTGAAGCTCCAAATGTAGTGCAGACAAAGAGAAAGAATGATTTGGAGAACAAGACGGAATTTGTTTCTCTGTGTCAATTCGGGGAACAATATGCGATGTAACTGAATTACATGGCTTTTCTTTTACAAATAAGATGCACAAGGAATTACCTATGTACAAGGAAACCGACAAGGCAAACGTTATTCTCACAATGTACATGTGTACACACGCCGAGAAAGAAGCTTGAACAAAAGTACTTTGTGCAGAAGCTAAAAGGGCTAAAGTATTTGTTTCTCATTCGATTGTACCTCTTCCTCATAGATAATGGATCCAGGTTCGGAACATGTATACTTAAAAAAATCCGACGTGTGCGTTTTATCAAAGACATGACTAGCGGAAAATAGATGTACGGTGAACAGTAATTTAAATATAGTTTGTTGTAGATACAAGGTACATGTACCGCATACGCTTGTGTAATAATGACACGATTGGAGGCATGCGAGAAATTAAGGTTGTGCAAATATAACGATTTTTCCAAAATGGCTCTCGAAAGTCAGTTAAAATTATCTTTGTCTATTGTTTATTAGAAATACTGTGTTCCTTCATACAAGTACATGATCCAAATGTTTGCACTACATTCGCTTACAATATAATAGAAGCCGACGAGCAATATCACAAATTCCTTCGTCATGATTCCGTCAAATCATAAAGAAATTCTCAAATGACTGCTATTGAAATAAAGCACAAAGAAAGCCATTTAATATTACAGACCCATTGATTCAACCGCACCGTTGAAAGGAAATTGAATATATTTACAGCAGCAACAAAATCTTTACGTCAATAATTGTACATTTTAAAAGGGTATATTTTATTTTTTGATTCGTTTCATTTAATCACATGATATGAATACCAAACGGTTAAATCAGTAGTCATGTTTGACTAAACATTTCTGGAAATGAAATAAATTCGGGTTATTATTGTACTTTTGTAAAATAATTCCACGAGATAAACACATTTTAAAAGTTTGTCTACCTAACGCTTTCAAAAGTAAATAATTTCCAGCTTAAATTTTGGAAGATATCATGTTTAGTCTCGTTCAAGTTCAAGATGCTGAAGCAAACCGGAAATCTCTTTTGCGAGAGCTTCGGACGACGCGCAAAGTACGCGACGATTTAGCACATCAAATGGTCCACCTGAAAGCAAGTACAAAATTGCAATAATTTATAAATTCCGTACGCCTCCAGCCATTGTAAGACACGTCAATGAAAATGTCCCTTCGTAAGTGATACGGAAGATGGCATTTGACAAATTCGAGGAAAGATAGACACCATGAAATGTCGCCAGCAATCTTTGCATTTAGGTTTTAACTAAGCCAAGATCTTTACCAGTAGGGTCAACCACAACACCACCACTTTCCCGAATAATTAAGTCTCCAGCAGCCATGTCCCAAGCCTGACAAATCAGAAAACTCGAATTTCAAAAAGTTTGGTTCAATGAAAAAGCTACTTGTAGATATCAATCCAATTAATTATTAATAGTGTTCGTACATGTAAGCCATATTCAAAATATGCGTCAAGTCCTCCACTTGCCACGTTTGCCATGTCCATGGCTGCAGAACCCAGAGCCCTCGTTCTACATATAAATGCGTCGGAAATTTGGTGAAAAGAATTTTTTTAATTAAGAGGATTTCTCCTGTTGCTGAGCCGCTCAAATAGTCTGAGCGTACAAATTAATTCTCAATCATATCTGCACAAAAAAATCCCATGTCGCCATTTGCTATTCCAATACCACATTACAAAGGGGCTTTTCCACTTTAAAATCAAAATCACTCAAGAACCTGTAATATCACAAATGTATCCACCAGCCTCTTCGATAATAATCCATCCAGCTGCCACATCCCACGAATGCATGCCCATATGAAAGAAGGCATCAACGCCTCCAGAGGCTACGAACGCCATGGCACAACAACATGTACCTATAACTCTCACGCTGTGAATGAAGACAAATGGTGAAAGAAAGTCGTTTTCGATTAAGCTTAGTTTTCCAATGACACAACGCAAAAGCAAAAAAAAAGATGTTTATGTGATATACATACGTATGTACATATATATGTAAATATGTGTGTGTATGAATTTGTTTTAGCAACTTATAGCGACATGAGAGTTTTTTGTAATTGCAAATACTAAAATTGCAAGAACCTACCCGTGACACTTGTCAAGGACGCTGTTAAGATTTTTCATAATGGTATCCCGCCTTTCTGGCTCCTTACTTGTTCCACATTCAGAGCAAATCAAAGCCTTGCTAATATCTAATAGAAAAGACATAATTTATTGCAAAATTTTTGCAGCTTGATCGTAAAATGCAAAGGTAGTATATACGATTTTACCTGTTTGACCCTGACGCAATTAATCATAATCAATTCACTTAAAAAGTAGTATGGATTTTAAAGTTCCATAAAGAACAAAGTTAAAACTTACTTATGACCTGGAAACGCTTTCTTCAGCCCATCGATCAAAAGAACTTCGACTTCCTTGTCGGTTTCTGTTACGAGGTCAATGTCACAGCTTTTGGTCTCAATCTTTTTCGCTTTTGTAAAGGCATTGCGAATAACCTGTGTTGTTGCAATCAAATATATGATTAAAATCTATGAGCTTTATTTTATATTCACCTTTTCAAATATCTTTTCAAATTCAATTTCAAAATATACCTCTGACGCCTTTTCAACGAGTTGCATGCACGTGTCGTAATATTTGTCAAGATCGTGATCCATTTTTCTGTATGTTACCTTTACAAGAGCTACTTCTGTAAAACTATCAATTCAAGTTTAACGATAAGCTAAATAAATGATGACAAAAATCCTGGAGACTCTAACTGACTGGTTGTGAAGTAACATGTGGTTCGTCGTTCACGTCCAAATCTGTACTGGAGAAAGGAAAAAGCACAGGACGTGGGTGTATATGTACTAGGCCCGACCTTCATATGAAAGCTTCCATATGAAATTTGTATTATTTCCTGTGACTCTTGTATGGAAGCAGCAAGAAAATGTGCATGATGATATTATGAACAGTGAATGCTGATACCGAATACCGACCGACTGATATATTGTTAACAGAATGATACAACAGTGAGTCAGTAAGTCGATACATATGTACATCTTGTACTTGGGACTACTTTGTGCATGAATTCGTACTCAAAGTTTCATGCAATTTATGGCTGTAAGTCAAAATATGTTTGCGTAATTGAAAGTGGTAAACTGACACCTTTTAAGATAAAGAGCACTAATTTCACCAGATTAATGGAAAACAAAACTATTAAAATTACGATTGCCTGACTCTTTATAACATACATACTTACATATACCTCTATACATAAGTATTAGACTTTCTAAAGTCTAATGCATCGGTCATCGCATAGATTTGAACGTTCTTTGTAATCTCGAGTATTCAAGAATATGGATGGAAGCCATAGTTTAGCAACAGAAATTGACCGGTAGCTTAAGCGTAAAGAGTGAAACGCGATAGGAAATGTGGATCCATGTGAAGCTTAAAAATAGCAATGCAAATATGTTAGTACTATGGCCATCAAAGCCTTTTACAAACTTTACATGAGCCCGGGACGCGTGTTTGTAATGGAAAGTTTTGATGATTGCTGACACCGTGAGTGTACAAATATAGGCAGGTGTTTTGGGTTAACCATGTGTGTGCGCAATTAGTACATATTTGGCATGAATTTTACACAAAATCAAGTACGTACATCATACATATGAACCCATATAAGTATATGTATATATAAAAAGTTAAAGCCCTTCTCTTGGGCCACGCCATTCTAGAAAGATCAGATTGATTGGATCTCGTGCTATGGAATTTTACAATCCCACATGTTCTAGTTAGATGTAATGGAAATTATTTAGTAGTTACTTAGCACATGCATGGTGCTCATATATTAGTGCTAGCTTCACTTTCCCACGGTTGAGTTTACGGTAAAAATCACAAAAAACAATATGACAAATATTTTCTATTTCAGAAAATCCTATGTAAGTTGAGTAAAATGAACTAGGTACATATCTAAATTGAAAAGAAAAGAAATACACACACGGAGCTCTTTTTTTACAAACGATTTTATTTCTGAACTCCAATTTAGTTTTTTTTGGATAAACACTTTGATATTTAGGCAAGAGGTGTTGTACACTTCTAAATTACATTTTGTACAGTTAAATATAACCACGGCACGGCTTAGCTTTTTATTTGAACACTATCAATGCCTAGAGCATGGTTTTGGTTAAGTCGACTTCTGCTTGTAACTTTCGACTTTTATATCGATAGTTTCAAAGAAGTAGTTCTTAACCAGCTTTGACATAGATTTTTGTTGCTATTTTATTAGTAAAGGCTGTAAATTTTAACTCCAAGCATAACTGCATATTACTACGTCGAAAAATTGCGATAAATAGTTCAATAACAGCGAGATCGTCCTATTATTTCCTCATGCTTTCTAACATGCGTTCTGTCACATTCTGCACAACATCGGTACTGGTGGCATTTCCTCCCAAATCTGAAAATTGTAAAAAAGGAAAGAGAGTTTCCAAATGTGTCGAGAAATGAAATCATTTCCGTAAACGCTGTTAAGATCAGATTTAAGTGATTATATACCGACCTTGTGTGTGAACCTTGTCTTCATTTAATGTCGTATGAATGGCATCACGCAGTCTCTTCGAATGATGCTCCAGCCGAAGATAATTCAGCAAGTCAGCGGCCGCGTTCATCATGGCAAGGGGGTTCGCAATGTTCTTTCCGGCGATTTGTGTTCCAGTATTTCTTGTCGCTGTTTCAAACACGCCATACTGAAATTGAAATCACACATCCCCACATCTCTTCCTTTTTTCTCAAAATTACTTAATAAAGCAATAGATATGTTTTATGGACGCAGCTAACCTCATCACTAAAATCTTGACCTGATAAAAGTCCTTGACCTTTGGTAAGTCCTGCAAGTAAGTTCACAATTATGGAGCCGTACAGATTTGTAGCGAGCATAACGTCAAACTGGTGCGGATTGGACGCAAGTTGCATGCAACAGTTGTCAATAATCATGTCATTATGTTTAATCTCTGGGTATTCTTTGGCAACCTCTCTCGACACTTCTAAAAAGAGTCCATCAGACACTTTCCTGAATCAAAACAAACTTTGCATTTTAGAAATTTTCAAAATAGAATTAAGAAATCATAAACCTGCTGAGAAGATTTGAATAATTTTTTGGTACATACATTATGTTTGCTTTGTGAATCGTGGTGACCTTCTTTCTGTCATGCTTCTTTGCATACTCGAACGCAAAACGAGCTAAACGTTCACAAGAATCTTCAGTCATAACTTTAAGAGCTTCAACCACTCCGGGAACCGCCTACAATAAAATAAAAAGGCAAAAGCCTTTAAATTAATTTAATAAAAATAATGCACGAGTTTGGACTACTGTTTCCACAATTTCTTCCTGACTTACTTCATGCTCCATCATTGCATACTCGCCGTCTGTGTTTTGACGAATGACACGTACATTAACATTTTGCATCTTACTTTTCACGCCCTTGTAAGATCGACAGTGAAACACTGACGCGTATAAGTCCAACTCGTTTCTTAGCATGACGTTTCTTGAAACAATGGTCGGATCGAGACTTCGAGTTTCAATGTTACCTTAAAATGTGGGAAACATAATCATTTCAATATCCTCTGCAGAAAGTTTTTTGAAAGCTTTATATTTAGGATTGTCACCTTTTAAGCAAGCACCGTTTCTTCTAATTGACATGATAGCGTGTTCCAATGCCGAGGAACTCTGCATGTTCGGGTCGATTTGGACTTCCTCAAAGATTATGGGAATGCCGGTTCGACGGAAGAGGGTTTTTATGTACCCGCAAACTTCAGGACCGATTCCTGTTAGGAATTTAATTAAATGTAATGTAAAAAATTGAGTCATAATTTGTATTTTGCCTTTAAATCCTTATAAGCAGACTGCATCATGCAGTTTTTCAACGTCGACTTTATTTGTAAATATAGTCGTGAAATGATGTCTGGAAATCGAAGATAATTTGAATTTGGGGCAATATAAGAAGCACTAACCCAGACCAGGAAGTAATGTGACAGTGTGAGAGCCTCCATACTGTGCCTTTGGCAGAGACTGCAAATAGCAATAGAGTCGTTTAACTTTACAAATAATTTTGCTGGTGCTTGTCAAACCAATTAATTTTTTGTTCAAAACTTAATAACAAAATAATCAAATTAAATACCCGAACGAATTCAAGGTCTACAGTATCACTATAATGTCGTTGGGTCTGCTGCGAAGAATCAAATGCGGCTGGAGCGCATAATTTTGATGAGGTGCTTAAAATGTAGTGTGAAAATGGTTTCCTAACCACTGGAAGTCCTCGGGTAAAACTTGTTCCAAGAACCATTTTTCCAGTTAAACCTTTTATTTAACTTCACTAAATACTTGCACGATTTGGATAAAATCTTTTCCTATTAGGTCTTATGTGCAGAATTAATATCTGTGGCATGCGTTGAACATAAAACCAAATTTTTACAACTTGGACTTCTTCTTTTGAGGCTAAGCAACCGTTAGCATTACAAGATTAACTTCAGGGAAAGATATCTTGCAATGGCCGAATATGAAAACCGCTGTGATGTGGTGGTTGGAAAGGTCCACATATCGCTTAGACACTAAAACGCATGCACATGTGGCAAAGCCTATCTGACGCACCTTTGGATGGACAATTTTCGCCTATTATTTTTCACATATGCGACATAATACAGAGAGCTTCACAGCACAGCGGTTGACTTCAACATTTGGTAGATTAGTAAATCTTAGGTTAGTTTGGAATCGAAGCATACTGTTGAAACTCACAACATCTTTAACCCTATTTTTATTGTATTGGAAAGTCACGTTGTAGATAAATGTAATACTAAAAATCCAAAAAAAAATAAACAAGACTTTGCTGGTTGTCTCTTTGCATTGCTTTTTATTCACCGGAAGCTCAACCATACCGCACGGTTTGCAAAATATCATCTTGAAAATCTATCACATTCAGTTTTTGCAAATCCATTTGCTAATAACAAAAGCGATACGGCTTTTGTTGGACGGAGTAAGTAAATATTGAAAAAAAGCTTGGAACAAGCTTTCTAATACATCCTTTTGTATGCATGTTGGGTGTAACGACAATGCTTGAAAATTGCGAGGTTTATCGCTTAAATCGTTATCACAAGTAAGAAAGTACATGGCTTGCATGTTTCAGTGCAATATTCTTCTTTTCGCAAGTGCTAAACAGCCTTTGAAGCCTATGCTTATTCATTATTCATGGACTTTATTGTAATTGCGCTTTCCGACTTTGTCCAACCCTTTCCGAGCTAAAGATCAAAATTATGCGACTTTGCAACTCGAACTTAATCTTGGGTTGGCACTCGATCAGAAGAGCCAACAAAGTAGGAAGGAAGCACGATTTTGAGTGGCTCATTATTGTAAGTAGGAATATAGCACAGCTTCGCTGCATTAATATTACCCAACACATCTCTGAATATTTAGTCCTTCAAAGTCAACCTAATGGGCAGCACACTGATGAATAATTTATCCTGAGAGTTAACTTGCAACAATTCTGTTGGCTGATTTTTTTAAAATTCGAACAATTGCAAGGCATATTTCCTCCAAAACCGGTGGAAATGACGAGCTGTAAATTGACATGAACGCCCGACAAATCATGCAATTTATGGTTGGAGAATTTGTCATAAATTACGTACAGAATCGTCACATAAATAAACCAATTACAAGTGTCAAGTCTTTCTGGATTTTAGCGAAAGTAAAGTTTATTTACCAGTAGAAAGTATCAGTCGCATATTACCCCAAGGTTTTGATTGGAGTAACTTTGTTAATTTCGTGTTCGAGTTCTTCGATATTTGAGATAATATATTGCAACAATACATAAACTTGTAACTCCGGTAGAGAGAATGGCACCAAAGAGAATGTAGCCAGCGTCTGGGATCCTGCTCACTAATCGGACTTGTGGCCCAATCTCGTCGTCAATGAGGGCCCTTTCTTTGAACCATATTATTGGAAAATAGATTTTGGGTACATTTCTAAATATTGTGTACTCTTCAAACGGTTGCAGGAGAATGTTGATTTGAAGCGAAGCTTCCACCTGTACAGGAATTCCAGTTCGCTAAGATAGAACATAATGTTTAAAAGTTAAGAGTAATTATAACTTCCTATTAGAATAGGATAAAAGTGGAATACAAGGGTAAAATTACGCGCTCAAGATCAAGGAGCATCTGGTGCTTGTCTTTGTCAGGCTTCATTCCCTGAACTGCTTCTCGGTAGTGTGGATCAGCGTTGAAAAAGTGGGGAAATGAGACAAAAGCCGGAGCACTCCACCTAATTATCAAATGCAAGCCACACTTTCTACATAAATGCATTAAGCAATTACGTTAATGGAAATGAGAAAGTTAATTAATACACACTTGCAAGGTGACACGTCAATCGCACCGTGTGGGGCACAATCGCCTGAGGGGCAGTAGCAAGATTCTAGGTTTTTCAGAGTACTTTCACTTCCCCAATATCTGTACGCCTTGATTCCTTCAACTTTTACTTCTTCTTTATAATCTAATGTCAAAGTTCGGCAAATGTCCGGACTAAATAGCGACACCTGTCCACCTTTCTTCGGCTTTGGTAGAAAGAATTCTCCCGCTGACCCATCCAATATTCCACACTGGTTTGCGTACTTTGACGTAGGGTTTTCATAGTTCCATTGACCAAGTTTGCCAAACTTTTGAATGTCACTTTCTCCGGTAAACATATTGAAAACCCCTTCATAGTCAATAGATTCATTGCGACTGTAGAACCAACCAAACTTGTCAAAGGGAATCGTGATTGGGAGAAGTCCGGGAGGCACTATTTTTGCAAGATCCAACAAGGGATCTTTGTATCCCTCAAACAAAAACTCACGGACTTTCCTTGTCACATACAATGGTGTATTTAGAGTTCTCATTGCTCCTTCCAGCACAGTCTTGATCCATGACAAATAGTCTCGGATTGAGAAGACGGCAGCCTAAGGTGGAAAGTAATGAATGGAAAATTTACGTCCAAATTACGCTTCATGGAACAAAAGTTAGTTTTAATTTACACAAGCTGGAATGTTGATGGTTGTCACTTCATCGTCCAAGGAGCCAGTAGATAAACTCGGTTCATACTCCCACGTTTTCTTCTGCAAAAATGTCACTGTCCCATTATCCTTGTTCCAGCTTAATACGATTTTCCTTCGGTCTTCCCTTTCATTAAATAGAAAAACGTATTTACAATGTATTAAAATAATCTACGAATCATGCAAGATTCCGCTTTAGGCTTGTACCGGTAAACGTAGGGCCCGAGTTGGACCAGCTTTGGTTTTCGAACTTCAGGATCATGATGATAGATATCTTCAGGATTTGTCCAACTCCACAGATAAAAGTCTATGTAGACTGGAATGGGGGTCACTTCCCATAGACCATAGCTGTATGACGTAGGAGTAAGAACGAGTTGCTGTAGTGGGTTGAAAAAAATTGGCCGATTGAGATTGTGATAATCACACTTAAGCTACAAAGTATTAAAAACGAACTCACAATTATTTAATATAGTCGAACCTTATAAAGCACAGCATCAAATATGGCCGGCCAAAATCCTATGAGAAATGCACTCGTGACGGTAAGAAACGCTGCAGCTACACCTGCAGACCACAACTTGCATTTTGGAGAAAGAAGCATGCTTTCACTATACTTGAAAAAGTTATTAAATCTGCCGGTTTATTTGGAATAACGGAAATTAAGAAAATGGAAAAACCATGATCATGAATCATGATCACACAATGGATATTAAATAGATTACCCAATAATACTCATTTGCTTTTGCATTAATTATATCAGCTTTGGCAATGAAGAAAGTACATTTCTTTACCCGATATACAGACCCGGCAAGAACAGCAAGAATTAATTTAACACAAACTAGTTTAATTGCCTGAAAACAAATATGTAGTGCAGACAAAACCACCTTTGTTCGTGTTTATCAACGCAGGAATTTTAATTAAGCTTTTTAAGGACAGTGTTTTAGCACACCTACATACGCTAGGTTACTGCCAAATGCTGTATCAAGAGGGGCTATGTGAGAAAAAGGATTTAACTGGTACACAGGACTATCAATTATGCCGGATCTAAACTGAATCTATGAATACGCTTATGATGTCACTCAATTTATTGACAGCCAGGGTGATCTTTTGTCTTGTCTACTACTGATAGTATGCACGTGTCCTTGATGGTTGATGAAATCGATACCACTGCTCTAATACATGTTACATTAACATTCACGTTATATTTAATTAGCAAGATTAATTGAAATTGAAAATACGGTTTGAACAGGTTAATTAAACAACCGAGAGAGTCCAAGAGGTTAATATGCCGATGGATGGATTTAATATTATCAGTTATTATCACGTCAGATTCTTCGCCGTATAACTCCCAATCGTTTTTATCTTCGTTTATCACTTACTTTGTTTCCACTTTCCACATAAAGTTTGGCAAATTAAATTAACAGGTTGATGCCCGGCAGAGTATGACGTTTTCAGCAGTTTGGTTAGGTACTCGATTAACTCGACATTTTTTCAAGTAATTGCTAATGGTCAGGCATATCTTTATGAGACAATTCATGCGTTAAATCCTTCACCACGATCCTACCTTTGATGTATGTAATATGATTCAGGTAGCAATTACAGAAGCTTGTCCTCGGGAAACAAAAAAATCCACCGAAATGTTTTATTTGAAATTTTGAATATATTTATTTTATGTATGAGAAAATAAACTGCTACATACATCACAAAGTGGTTGCGACATGCATACAAACAAGCAGTACAAATAATTTGATAAAGTCTCATTATTCTTACAATATTATGTCTTGTCTTGCTGTAGTCATAAATTGGCGTTCTAAGTTACTCCCTATAAAATTGGTTACAAAGCGAAGATTATTTTATTGCTGCTAAAATTATTGACGAATAAACAACAGTTTTGTCAATTATTCGTAAGACATGATCTATATTGTTTGGGTGCGGTGCTTGCATTTTTGTCGTTGTATCTTCCGCTTTGCACGTTTGATTTTTAACCCATTTGATGCGATAACTGAAAAGTCATTTTATTTGCAAATGTCGTCATTTAACGCAGAACGAATTTATAATAAGCCATTGTAGAAATAATAATTTATAAAATGATCACAAAGTGCGGGTTACATGATTCCATTCGGATTTATAACAGTCAAAAGCAAACAGACATTTTGTGTGTACGATGATGGAGGACTTGATTAATAAAAAGGTATCAGCTCTTTATGCCATTACAAAGTGGAGGCGTTATGCTTAATATTTACCAAGCTTATAATTTGCCTTCGGTCTTTTGAATAGATCAGATTTCACATTCTTTAAATGGTTTTCCGGGATAATTCTTTTAAATACACGTATGGTTCACACGTTAATAAATAAACTATTCACTAATAAAGTCTAAGGTGTCCCGTAACCCCATCTACATCATTAACCGAGCCGAAAATGGCTAGCACTGTTCGAGATCCAGCAGGAATTTGTGTGAGACCTGCGTCTTCAATTGTTGTAAAGGGCAAGCCGGACTTTTCTGCTTTTACAGCCAATTGCTCAAATTCAGAAGGATTTTCACACTGCAAAACAATCTTCTTTGACCTAAAAACAAAAGAAAAAATCCGCTTTCATGATTATCTGATAAAAATTACTATTGATTATGTATGTACATCAAAAAACTGAATGAAAAAGGGTTTACCCGCATTCGTTCCATTGCAAAAGGGAGCCTCCATAAACATCTTGGCGTGAAACGAGGTCTTGATATAAAGCTATGGCACCATGACCTACTTGAGCTGCCATTTTACCGGGAGTCATACTCAACGAAGAGTTTACAACAAATACCATTTTAAAATCTTGATACATGGATTCACCGGCGGCTCCAGAATCTAATATGTCGGCTTGTTCCCTATTTTCAAAAACCCAGGCAATGGCTGCTTCGACTGTTTCACCACCTGTCTGTCTGACGGCCTGTTTATCGTGATTAAATTAAAAATTAGTTCATCAGACAGGCGCTTTTAATTTTCATTGAGAACCAATTTAATCGATTTAAAACTTATTTTCCAGTAAGTCTTACCATCTCCGCTTCTGATCTACTGATACCCATTGAGAGTAGTGAATCGACCATTTCTTTACTAGATGCGGCACTCATATCCACGCCTCCAACAGCTCCAACCGCTCCAACGGCACTTAAATAATCCTGCTGTTCTTGGCCATCTCCAGTTCCTCTTTCTACACCACTTCCACTCATATTGAAATATTTGAGATTATTTTTATATACTAAATGACTTTTTTGTTTTAATAAAGGCACTACGTCTCAATCTCAATGAGAAAACCTAACTGGCGGAGATTATTAATCCAGCTTAACTGTTGGCTAAAAAATTTCTTCTAAGAAGACTTTTAAGATACCCTTTCGTATCTGAATAATCTGGAGCAATTTAGTAAAGTTTCCGTCATATAACGGAGAAATTGACCAATTCTATAAGATTTACATATAAAAGCTGTCCACGTGCTAATTGAGAAACGGGTTGATTTTAATCACGTGAGGAGCAAAAAGTAAGGCAATGATTTAAGGCCAATTCCAGCACTGTGATAAATTGTTGGAAAAAGTTTTTGGTTGTGTTTTTATAAGATTACTCTGTACTTTTATTACTGGTAATACTGGGACTCCCACCAAGTTAGTGGCACTAGCAAATATAAAATACCTAGAATAATTTAATTGGTACAACTTTGAAAAAAGTTTATTTATAATATATTACAATACATTCACTACATTTAATTAGAGGTAAACTTTGCCAATTCAACTATCATCTAGTAAACAAAAATGCAAAGTTTGCCTTTTCAGACATTCGTTGTCTATCTGCCTTTCTGGCTTGCACAAGTTTTTCTTGCTTTTGTTATTCTAGAAGAGGCGGAGGGCATCGTAATTGAAACCCCCGGCTTTTTGTCATGCCAAACAGGTTTTACTTGAGGAAAAGTACGGAAGAAATAGTAGCTCGAAGATGCGATGATGGGTGTGAATGTGAAATAATTTTATCAGTGTTCCAAAAGAGAAACTTTAATTATCAGATTATGATTAACTTCTCTGTCACAAATGTCACAGCCACCAAAGTACAACATATCTGTATGCATATGTCCAAAAATTAATTCTGCATGTGTTTCCGTACTGTTTAGATTTTCAGATTTTATTTTTACTTTCTTTACATTTCTACTTTCACCGAAATAATCATAGATTCAGATAACTGCTTTCATTCATGCTAAAATGCTTTCATCACTAATAAAAGACATAACTGATTGGAGGAGCATGGTACATAAAATGAATCATAGAAAATATTAAAAATAAAGTCTATAAAGGAACAGATACGACTACAACACTTTTGTTAACTACATATTATTAAATGACTTGCTAAGGTAAACCTCATTGTTTTCATATACTCGTCGTTTTATACTCTCATTGACTCTGCATTCGCTTCATCATTTCCTCGTCTTGTACGGTAAGTTGTGTCAACTTTCTCCCCACACGGTCATGAATTTCAAGGAATTTGGCAACACATCTATCGAGGCAAACTGCTTCCCCTTTCGAAATATCGGCTTCCGTGTATTTTGAGCTAATACACTTTTCATGGCAAACCAGCATTAGTCGGTTGTACATGTCGCTCATCATTTCAACTTCGAGGTCTTGAACAAATTTGAGCTTATCGGCTTCAGCTTGTTTCGCCATGATTTGGAGTTAGTGAGAGGCACTTTACAGGAATGGAACTTGATGTCCTAAGTTGTACAGACAACGAGAACAAGTAACTGGCTTATCCTTAAGAAAATCTTGTCCCAGAAAGGTCGTAATCACCAGCGTTGGCTTTCAGCATCCGGTCTCGCGATTTCAAATTTTCGTAGCGCTGCTTATCCACTTGATTTTTTGCGAGGACGAAGCTGTACACTCCCAAAAACGTCACAACCGCCCTACATAGAACAAAAATCATCCCTCAAATGAAATCGTAGAATAAATGACTTATATGTAATATGATATAAAAATTAGCCGTTGTCTATAAGAAGACTGTATTTAATTGAAATATTAATTGGAGAATTATCTTACCAGCCAACGTTTGTTTTCCCGATCTTTCCCAAACGAAACGATAGTTGCGGCATACCAGAACAAAGTCAGGGAGGAAGATACCAATAGGGTCCAAGCTGCAATTTGAAAATGGCAAAACTATCTCAACTGATTCATTTCGGCTGACTCTTCAACATGATGATATAAACCAAAATGCACATCAAACTTGGCTACTTACTAAACAAACAAAATGAACTACCAAATACACAGGCAAATTAATGCTAATAAAAATGAATGATATTATCACAAAGATGGCATTTTGTCTGACAATCAAAACGTTGGTTGCCTGTTCGCTAAATTGTCTAATTGTAATGGACAAAGGTTTGCAAAATTACTATCCTTACTTTTACAGTTGTTTGCTGTTGTCTTCCCCCTAAATTGTTCCACGACTTGCTAAAAGGCTTTTTCTGTATAATTTTACGGGATCATTTTTAGTACAAAATAAAACAATAGTAAGGTAAGTTCAATTATTAACTTTTCCGAAAATAGATTGCGTATTCTCGAACTGATATTTCTCATATTTCTCATGCACACACATGCTGAGAAAATCAGAATGCCTTTTGCCGCTGCAGTACAAAAAGTTTTTCTGTACAAAATGAAACCCAGCAATGGCAATTTATATGTGGAAAATAATATGAGTGTAGACTGAACTTCTCCGACTCATTAAGTTTTTTAAACTACAAGATATTTAAATGGCACTAACAAGGCAAGTAAATACGAGTATCTTAGTACTTACTTGGTGATATGAATGCCTGATCGATAATTGAATGCATCTCACCAAGTTGCTGCTTTTCAATATGCATTCGACCTTATTCCAGTAAATGGTCAATCCAATCCAGGTAGTTAATTACACGACTCAACGACCAAAAATTAACTACTTCTCCTAAAAGGCAACCTGCTTACCTCTTCAATTTAATTACATTAAGATTTTGTTAGACAAAGAATGATGCAATCGATGAAAAATGTCAGTAAAAGCGCTGAGAATATTTTGTTCAATTTAGTTAATTACGTTTAGGTATTAAAAAGTTTTATTTGATTCATTAAAATCAAAATCCTGCAACAGTGCAGTGCACAATACAAAACAAATATGTATGTGTACAAACGGGAAAAGCTAAAGGCTACAACCTACATCTATGCAATCATCAATTTTTTTCAATATTATTATTCCCATTTTGTTTAGACGCAATGGAAAAAAATAAGATCAGAATTTAAAGTACAATAATAATGACAGAATGAGTAACAATGATAATACAAACTTATTAAACAATCCCACACACACATAAAGAATGGCAATTAAAATGAAATTCCGGTTACAGTGCATTTTTACAATTAAACTACGTACTCTATTTGTACGTTGTTTTCAATCCAATAAAAAGAATGTTTTTTGAACGAATAAATAGAATAAAAGTATGTAGTAATTATCGTCTAAAACACAAAATGGTTGAATCGAAGAATAGTACAAAACTAATCAATTAACTGCAGCCATCCATTATCCATCAAAATCTATTTACGATGGCGCTCACGGGAGCGAGATCGACGACGGCGTTCTCTAGAGCGAGATCGTGACCTCTTTCGCTTATTATCTTTATCTTTATTGGGGCTTGGAGAACGACTTCTTCCTCTTCGTCGACGGCTGTACAAATACCTTCTCAACTCACGTGAAATAGGCCTAAAAGTGGAAGCAAAAGGCAAATGTGAGTCATTCATTCCAAGGTTTATTGTTACAATTTCTATTGATTGTGATTGTGAAGGTAAACTTACTTGAGATGCATGAAATTACAGAACCCACTGCGAGTGCATTCTCCAACCTCGTACTGACGGCAGCAAGCTTCACGAAAGTCGGTAACAGGACTTAATTCGGCATAGATTGGCCGACCTCCAAACCAACGGTTGTTCAAATCATTAACCGCTTTCTCAGCGTCCTCTTCGCGGCGGAACTAAAATATAAGGGAGAATTTAGTTAAGTTGACATTGGTCAAAAAGTTTTAAATGTCAAGTATGTATAAAACGAGACCCGATTTAATTGTGTAATCAGTTATTGAATCAATGAATGTTTGTCATACCTTGATGTACACGTTTCCAACAAGATGGTCTCCCAAATTATCGCAAACGTTCATTTCCTCGATTTCACCATACTAAACGAAGTAAGAATTATAATAATAATTAGATTCCAGTTCCCTCCGAAATAACACATTATAAAACAACTGATGGTTCAGCATAGGCTTTTAAAAATATGATAAGTAAACATTACCTTATCCTCGCATTCGACAAATACATCTTCAAAAAATTGGTCATAATGCTCTTGCATTTCTTCGTCACTCACGCTGTTCATTTGGAACACGGCTGTAATTAAAAAACGCATACAAGGAGTTAATTTTGTTATTCTAAATACATCTTTGAATGATAATTATTTTTTAGAATATATTTATTATTTCCTACTAACCATCTGCCGATTTTGTTGAATTTTGGGGATTCACGTAGAGATTTTGCAAAACAATCGTTTGGCTAAATGTAGGCTTGTTGTGAATTCTCGAACACCGATCACCGTGTCGGCACGCTCCAATTTTGAAGTAGAAAGAACAGTTTACCCTTAAAATTAAACACAAATGCATCTTTGATTACATACACATAAATCACTCAATGTATTACATTATTGAAATTAAGTTTATAATTAGAGTAGTGACAGTATTATTGTCAAAAACTTACTTGTCCTTTTCTGTTCCGAAAATTGATGCTAAATACTCGGCCATCTTGATGCACAGCTGGACTTAACCAGCCAGTTATTACTTGAAGGTTAAGATCAAATTAATAAAATTAGCATCAGTTATTTTATATTAACATGTAGCATCTTAAAAGTATGTAGTAATAAGCATTGTTTCTTTTATATTCTTAAGTATGAATGAAGCTGTCAGAAGAAACTCACTTCCTCCAGACAGCAAGAGAAAAATTATTCCTTCCTTAAGTTTATAATGTCAAGTCAAGCTTAAGTTTATAATGGGTAGATGCTTGATTTTTTTGTTAGTTGTCACAACTTTGAAAATTTAGAGGCCACGTAATTATACTCACTTAATCATCCGTCTTCATCCGACTCTTGTCTTTCGGCTTGTTGACTGACTACCAGTCCAGTCCAGCAGTATGCTTCCTTTTGATACTGTTTTCCCCTGTAAACATTGCACTCTGTTTCCCCTATCCCGTCTACATTGTGTCGGCCGAAGAAGATTCTTGAAAAAAATGCTCCGTTCTCATGTGGTAAAAATTGCTTTCCAGAGAATTGAGAAATCCAATGAAATGCGAAAAAGTCATTCATGATTCATGAATTTATGAACTACATAATTATCCGAGTAGATTTTCATACATATTAAATTGGTGTCAGGCCCACGTGCCTTTCTTCTTGTTGATGAGGGCAGAGGGTTAATATCGGAGATAGTGAGCATACAGATATTCAGTGTTTTTAAAGGGTTTCCTTCCTCCATCAACTGATATTGACAACTGAAAGGCTTAAAAATAACCATTCTGTCTGATGTGAAGCTGAGTTTGACAAGATTTAACTATGGAACACTTGGGGAGACATTTCACCCAGTAAAAACAGTCTAGACAACTTTAAATACAATTTGATTTCTAGTCAAATTGCTTTGCCTCATGATTGGCAAAAGTTCAAGTTTCAAAGATAGGAGGACATGTACGGCTATAGTAGCAATGGACAAAATAGCCTACCACAAAATGAAGAAGAGTAAGTTTGAATTTATTCTAACAACAACATCATGAACCGTTAAGGTTTTCGTCATTATTTTTAAAACTTGTTTGAATTTACAAACAGCGAATGGGACTATGGCCGATCTAGAAGAGGATCTTCGTCACGTGCGCCAGCAGAGAACGACTATTTCTCAGAATCTTTCGGCAACGACGCGGTATGCAAATGAGCGTTTATTTTTCTACATTTCATTTCCTATTCAACTATTTTGTATTTATTATGTGTTTCTCTCGCAGCGACATGAGCAAAGGACTCCTCCATCCAGAATCACCCCCAACTCTTCAGGAGCCTTCAGGTTTGGTGCTCCAAATCTTACAACAACGTCTACCACTACTCAACCAACTGTACCCAATACTAATAGTCGAGCTCGACCTCACAAACCATCATCATCATCATCGTCTTCGTCGTCCTCATCATCATACTTATCATCTCCTCCTCCGCCAGTGCAATCTTATAGACAACCACCACCAGTACCTCATCGTGAAACGAGCGCTTTTAGGCAGCCACAACCACAACAACAACCGTCATCATACTACTATCCTCCAGCGCCTATGCCTTACGGTTATAATAATTCTTCTTACCCCTACTCCCCCCAATACGCATATCCTTATCAACAGCCTGGCGCTGGCGAACACTATAGTCCATATGGCTATCAACATCAACAACCCTCGTCTTATAGGCAATCTTATTATAACCCCCACCAACCCTATTATCCGAATGCTAATTATTCAAATTATGGAGAATCTCATGCTCCTGCTACACGCGGCTATTCTTCTCCCCCAATATACGAGTCTCCACCTCCTCCAAGGTCACGTTTAGTCAATGACAGAGGGAGTACCAGCAAGCACTCGTAAGTTCTAATACTCTGTATCGTTGTATCTGTTCCAGATACATATTAGTCTTATTCCCACGGAAGTACATAGTAAAAGTAAATTAGTAGGTACGTTAGTTTTTCATTACTTTTATGTAATTTCAGGTCGGATGAAGAAATAGACCTAAACGATGTAGAAACCGTTGATTATTCTAAGGAATTGGCACAGTCGCAATCATCTGAACCTTGCTCAAACATAGGCGACCCTCGACTTACGCGCCCGGTACCTGAAACGAGTTCTTTCAACTTTGAGAAAGACGTGGTTGATGATACACCTTCTACTCCTCCCCGGGACCCTCGACTTTCGCGCTCCTCCGCACGAAACTTGACGTCTACTCAAACTCATCCGGAGAAGAGCAATGCGCAATCAGCCCCTTATAATAATAAATCACCGGTCAGCCAAGTAAATGTCACGGTTCCAAAGCCAACAGTTTCTCTGAACGAATTACTTGGGCCATCTTCAAAGGGTTTAACGGGCTCAAAACCCAGAGTGGCTAAGAAGCGACCATTTTCGCAGACTGAAGATAACGATCTCAGTGCTTCTTTGAGCAAATCAAAGTACCGAGTGTCTGCAAGAAGTTATGCTGCTCGACCAGGGACAAAGGGTACGAAGACTAATGGAACTATAGAATTTATTTTGTGAGTTCTATTTCAAGCTTGTAAACTTAATTTAGTCTCACTTTCTCTTGTAGTTGTGGAAGACTCGAAATATGACACCTCCTCACCAAGCTCAACAAGCGACATGGAGAAATCCGGCGAAGTTGAACAATCATCAGCGAAAAGTAGCGGCGTGGATAAATATGATGGCGTTGAAAAATCACATCGCACTCCATCGGCAACGATTAGGGACATAAAGAAAACTGGTGAAGTCGAGCAATCACATTCCACTCCATCCAAGAGTATCGAAAGCATGGAAAGTAGCGCTATCATAAATCATTCTGCAGTTTCTCAAGACAGTAGAACATGTCCGTCTACTAATGATAATGATACTCCCACCAGCTATGATGCGTACGAGCAAATGGATGTGTGTTCCACACCTGCAGATCAATCATGTGATGATGATTATAACAAAAGCGAACCACAACCATGCAGCATCAAGATAAGAACTGATATATTTGAAGACGACGAAGATGGTGATGACGATGACGACGATGTTGCGAGCGTCGCGGGCAATGTTAGTGAGGGGGAGTAAAAGTTAATCTCTCCGACCTTCATTGTTTTCATGAAAAGTGGACCAAATAGACGTACTAATAAATAATTGTAATTTTACCCTCATTGTGATACTATGTACAAGTCATAAGTCAAGCTTTTTTTATAATGCTGGTATCGTGGTATCTACTACCCTAGATTTAATTTAACAATGTTGACAAAATTGTTTAATTCCATAGGTTAATATATTGTATGTATTGTCTGTTAGAACTTGTGAATTGATTTAAATTATTTTTATTTGATGTTTTACCCGCAAAGGCTAAAGACTGACATGTTTCATTAAACAGAATTTCGGCCGTATCAAGTTTGATAATTTTTCTGTTTTTGAGCAATAACAGAACTCGGGGGGACATGACATACACAACTATGTGATGTGTCAAGTCAATAGAGCTAATAAAGAAATAAGCGATTTTATTTTCAAACACATATTTATGTTTGTATATGAGCGAATGACTCATAAGATTTATTTATTTTGAAACGTGATACATAATACTTGTCGAAAAGCATAAAATTGTATGCAATAACAATCATAGTAATCTTTTTAGGCTTAAAGTCCCAATAAGATGTCAAATACAAGAAAAACGTCGCATATACACATGTGTGTTAACGGTATCGGAATCCGAAATTCGGATATAGATTATGGTTTTAAATGGTTTAAGAGATAAACTAAAGTACTACGATATATTAGCTAATATTCTTTTTGGAAAAAAATTCCGGTTATCCCAACTCATAAGCCAACAAACCATCCTGTGGAAAATTTCGGCTCCCTTTACTTTGAAAGTAAAACAAGTCTAAGCATTTCAATGAAATTTTCTGCAGCCATTTTCTTGGCTTGCGTTTTGGAATCAGCGGAACCCATTAATACTGTGATTGGCTGATTTCCAGTGGACACCGCAATCATGTAGGTTTTGACTTCTGTATTCATTGGATCCTGCAGCTCTGAAAACTCCAGTTTCAGTTTCTGCTCTTCAGAGATTTCTTTCAGAATCTTCATTGGATCGCCAGTAATAATTCTTGGCTGTGACGGGTCCTTTATAACAAAAAAAATCCATTGGTCAGTTTTTGAAACCCTCCTGATTACAATGATTAGATTAGGATAATAGGATAAAGTAGGATATATCGATTTTGGATTTACCTTGAATAGATCAAATTTTGGTCCACTCCGGGACCGCAATGACTCTAACCATTCATTCAATTTCCATCCATCCGCAATCTTTTTCGCGTCTTGCTTGCTGACCAGTGTCAACGTACTCAGTTTCTCAATGAGATTGTCCTCATCTTTCAACATTGCTGCTCCTTCCGATCCTTTTGCCAAAAGTTCCAAGACGCTCTTGTGCACCTTGTGGGCAGCCGCTTTCTTTGCACATTTCTTGGATCGACCCCTACCCGTTTCTTTAATGTGAGATCCGAGTTTGCATGAAATGGTGTAAACCCTTTCATGAGGTTTGCCAAATTCAGCAACATCCTGCAAAAGCTTATCATTACTCTTTAGATATCAAAAATGAATTTAAAATAATCAAGTTGATATTAATCAAATACTTCGTATTCCGGGGGCAATCGCTTCAGTTTAGTACAGAGGTCGTTTAGATCTCCGACGGGATTCCCAGGAACCTCTGGGTCCACCTCAATGACCGGCGCAGCTGTTTCTTCTTTTGCCACTTTTGGAATCAAATATTTCTCCACATCCCCGTCCATTTGAATCAGTAACGCTTTGGCGGCGTCTTGTTTTGCATCTTTCTTGGTTTTCCCACTTGCTTTCGCTTTGGGTTAAAATGTTAATAATTGCCAAAAATTCCTTATTTTCTGAAATGCAAAAAAATGATGACAAATACACAGGCATACTATGATAAAAGTACCTTCACAAACGTAGCCATGTGCGTCGACTTTCACCGAGCAGCTGTACACTCTCAAATGCACCGGGCCATTTTCCTCGACGGCAAAGACCGGAACGGTTTTGGCTTTCGAACAGATCTCATTCAACAGCGACAACGGAGTTTTGAGAACCGCCTCTTTCGCCTTCCTATTTTTCAAAGAATATTGTGGGCTCTGACTTTGCGGAGATGAGGATGAGAGGATGGCGTTAGACGATGAGACGTGCTGCTTTAAAGACTGCAATTGTGATTGAGTCGGGAGGATGTTAAGCATGCTGTTCATCACGCTTGCGGAGCCTGGGTTGACCAAAGGACCCAAATCCAACTGCATGCCACCACCACCTCCACCACTGCCTTGTCGACTTTGAGGAAGGATCTTGAAATGGCAAAAATTATCACGTTTTAGTTACCCTTAAAGAGGTTGCGAATGTCTTTATATCCCTTACATCCACCGGGTTTTGTGTACGTTCCCGTGACCCATACAAGTAATTATTCATCAACGACATTTTTGATCAACACGGCTTTTCTCTAGATAGTCTTAAGAATGATAAACTGCCAATTATATTTAAAGTGTTATAGCAAACAATGTTAAAGTTGGAAAATTAAATATTTATATTTGATTCTTACATTGAAAACTACAAGAAGCGGAAGGTTATTTCGCCTCGCGAATGTTAAGTTGGGAGAGCGCGGTTTTTCCAGGAGCTGATAAAAGTTTGCTGCGTGCGTTGCGAGGAAATCTTGTGATAAAATCGCGCAACGGCGTTTTGCAAGTGGCTACAGATCTGAAGGAATAGGTGGAAGGTCAAGAATTGGTTTTGGGGACATGTCACATTGGTTTGAAGGACTTTTTACACACTTTTTGATACCCGTCTCCTGTATTGAACACAGTGCCCTATTGGTACATAAACTGAAAAATTAGTTTATTTACTTAATAGAACACTGTATAAATTACACGAAGGAAATAAAATCTAATATTTTTTAACTTGATGCCCTAAAATGAATATGTATCTTTACACTACTGTGTGTATGGGAAAAATCAATAGTGGAAGTAGCATAAGTATTTACATACATATACTTTTGGCATTACTTGTGCATTATATGTACACCACATCAAACATAGATAGTAAATACATATACATAGTTAAGTACGCATATTGCAAGTTGGGTTGAAGAAAGTCTGTTCTTTTTAGTCTTCTTTTCCTTCTTACAATGTCAGTAAAAAAAGAATATTTTCTGTACATATGGAAGTGATATATGGTCGTGTTTCGAGCCATGAAAATTCCAAATCCAGCAAACTTACATACGCTGCGGTTACAAATATATAATGATAGTCCTGAAGATCTCAAAGAAATTCCCTTTGTTCACTTCAAAGGCAACGGTTTGATGAGCATTTTGTGAAAGAAACCTCCGCGCATGCTAATCACGAATCATTGTAAAAAGTTTTTTTTTTCAAAATTGCAGGAAACTTTTTGAGTATTCATTTTACCCAAAATTGGACACTACCAACAAGGTAAGGGAATGTTTGTTTCCCGGGATATGCACCCACCAAAGGTCATATCATATCAGCCATAAAAAATTACTGGAGACTTGGACACTGCCTTTCAATTGACGTTTTCTACAGCTCATCTTCATAATTCTGGTTCTCAAGATGCCCCAGGAAACTCATTTCCGTCATTTCCGTGTCAAGTGTCAATACGTTCATAGAACTGAAATATATTCTTTTCAATACTACAAACTACTTAAAAATCTACTTTCAGGAATTTTCCAGGTAAAGTGGAAAACACAAGTACTCTGTCCGATATCCGCAGTAATCTGCTGGATTAAGTGTGTATGCGTCTGTAATTAACGTAAGTCGAACTAGTTGTGCGATGCGCCGCCTTTCTGACGTCAAAAAGGACAAAGAGATCAATCTTGAGTTCATTCATACTTTTATTCCGACTTTTCATAGTTCCGTGGTGCAGCCTGAAATGATTTGTTTCGTAACCAGGAACGCTGACATGTCCAGATTTTCCCCAACAACGGACAGGAAAATGCGACATAACTATTTTTAAGTCAATCGCATCTCACCACCTCATTTCCAAGTAGTAAATGTAATATTATTATTATCTTGGAAGGACAAATTGTTTAAAATACTTGTCGAATTCTCCACGAAAATCATGAATTAAAACCAAATTTATGTACATATTATCATTATCTAGTACCTAACTCCTTGTCGCAGTCAACACTTGTTTATCATCATACATGTGACATGTCTCAGATTAATTTAATCAATCGGTCCAAAAGTGACATTAATGCAATATTCTCAATTCCCAAGCTTTAATTACTTTTGTCCGTGACTTCTGTCATGATCATACTTGAATTTTGAATTACACCGGACGTGTTTGCGTCAAAAAAGGCGGCTTAAAAAGAGATTGATGGATTTTCATTGCATACGTTGCTTATCCTTGGTCTTCAAAAATTCGATTTTGATTGGCTTTGCCTGAAAGGTAAATAATATTGATAATGAAAAATAAAAAAAATGTCGCATGCGGGAGTGTTTATATTAATGGTCCAGAGATCACGGGACACTTGAATATAATCAAGCAAAACTCACCGGTTCGATTCCAATATAAAATGAATCAAGGAGACTAATGAGCCCATTAATTACAATCTGCTTTCTGGCATGAACACTTTGGTTTACAGCTGAATTACAAATTACATATACATTTTGCTACTATCTGTTGAGATCTCATTTTGCCCCTTTAACTTTGCAATGAAGGTTCTGAGATACTTAGCCGTTTTAACGGCAGTTTTAGCGGTTGCCGCAGGAGACGATACAACAGTAGATTGGAGAACGTGTGATCCTGGAGACGATGATTACGTAAGTCGACGCATTTTAACTTTAAATAAAGTATTTCTAAACTCGCTCTATCACTGTCTCATCATTGCTTTTATCATTTAGTATCCTCCAGATTGTCCTCCTGAGAACGAGAGTGGACTTCCAGCGTATTTTCCATTTGTCGGCGACTGTCGAAAATATTTTGAATGCACAAAGTAGGGAATTGACTGTTGGAATCCAAAGAAATCGTTTTAAAGAATGGATTTTAATGATTTGCTACATTTTCTTATTTGCAGCGGGGTAGCAAGATGTATTCGGTGCGCCCCAGGTACGGTTTGGGATCAGGAACTGGAGGTATGCAATCATGAGGCGGTTATTCCTTGCACCACAATCCCCACTCCCATCACTACCCCAACCACCACCACGTAAGTAGCAAACAATACATAATAAAATCAATTGCTCACGTCGGGTACCATTATATTTTTTAGAATAAACTAAATATTCTAATTGTGATTTTCAGGACCCCCACCACAACTACTACACCGACTACAACCACGCCAACTACAACCACTCCAACTACAACTACTCCCACAACTACCACACCAACTACCACGTGAGATTTGCATTAAAATAATGATTATGAATTGATCCTTGCCAAACGGTTGTATAAAATTATTGAAATCATTTAGGACAACGACTACAACAACGACAACAACAACTACTACGACTACTGAAGCCCCAAGCACCACAGACGTAAGTCAAGATTACAGTTTAATTGTTTCAGATGAAATGGGAAACTCTTTTAAAATAGTTTCCATTCTTAATTACTGCAGGATCCAGCAAATTGGATCTGCCCTGAGGGTTACATAGGACGGTAATTTAACTCCTAAATATAATGCTAGTTTGTTCAAATAATTTACCAAATCTTTACAAGTTAATCATATTTAATTAATGTTTTCATAGAATGGGACATCCATATGTATGCACACAGTTCTACATTTGCGAATCCTGGCCGTCGTCCTTGTCTTTATGACTGCCCCGCAGACTTGTACTTCAACCCGGTAAGATTTTAATGACAGAATATTTTATAATAAAGAAGCCACGGTAATGACCGTTATATAACCGTTAAAACCGTTAAAAGGATACTTTGGACTGCGATTGGCAATGGAACGTGCCTTCATGTCAGGGCGGGTCACCGCCACCACCAACAACAACCGCTCGGTCTACTAATTACAGGAGCGTGAAGACGATTCCGAACTCAACAGAAATCCTCATGGCTTTCCGTGTTCAATTTCTTCAGTCAGGATACCACTCCGAGTCCAGGTCCATGCGATGAGCCTACGCTTAAATTTGAGTATTATTAAAGTAGTTTTTGAAAAAATATTTTTATATGCAAATAGTTAGCTATACTTTTTTGTGCCATTTTCATTATAATTATTTATTTCAGTCAGTATGTGAATAAACAAGTTAAATCTAATTAACTTTATTCAGCTCCAAGAGATCTGTAGTCATACATGCACATGTTATTAGAAACAAAGAAAGATGCTCCTTGCAAGATTTACAATTTAAGCATAATCGAAGAGCAACAACCTGTACAATGCTAAAGTCAAAAAGGTCACGAAAGTCTTTAACTTATCTCCAGTTTTTTTTTCTCAGAAAACCAAACTACCAAATGAATGTAATAAGAACTATCAAGGTGTGTTGGCTGCGCGAATGAGATGAAACAAGAACCAAGGTAAATCATGAAAACAAGCCATTAAATTGGTAAAAACCTTGATAAGGCGAATAATGAAGTCCAAACAGTACCTGATATTCATAGTTGATCTCATAAAAAGTTTCTTAACTCATTGTCAGGACTTGCAATGCGCATGGATTTCGCATCGCGTGTAAGTATTACCAGTGCGTAAGCATGTCTTAGAATAGACGCATCAATTACGACTACAATATGAAGCAGATGCAATTAATTAAGCAAGCAAGGTAGGCACTGGGATAACTTCTCAAAACACTCCGTGGTTTAAATAGCACTGCATGGGAATTTAAAACAAAATTATTATTGTCCTATGCGAATAATACTAAACTTTATAGGTATGTAAAATACGAAATTGTATCTCAAACCGGATTTTCATGCACTATCACTTTTATTATTCAAGCCAAACGTCGATTTTCCTCGTACGAACGGCTGGATAAATCTATAAATCATGCATGCGATGCGAATGAAGCTTTTATGACCAGCATCTGTACAAGTCCAGAACTTTTGTGCAAAGAATATTTTAAAAGACGCAATTCAGTCAGCTTTGTGAGCTTGTCCGATTCTAAGCCCATTTTTATCTTGCTGGTAAGATCTCCTGTGACACATTTCTGAAGATGAAAGTGATCTTCAAAATTTTGGTTTTTCTCCAGCCTATGATTGGTTTACTATGCCACACACCCCTGGAACTTTCCACAAGTTCCGAGTCACCAAGAGACGTCTCATGCACCAACGTCTCCCCAGAACTTATCTCGGAAATTCAAAGTTATAAGCCGGTAGTGAGGCGGATCGGCGACTTTGTCTTGAATGGAGCTTACAAAGGGACTGCCCTCACGAATCTCACCGACTTTGTGGACGCATTTGGCGCCCGGCTCACAGGCTCCGACAGCCTGGAAAGAGCTATTGATCATGTTCTGGAGAAAATGGGGCAAAATGGTCTGAGCAATGTTCACCCCGAAGACGTCTCAGCTCCAAAAATGGGTGCGGGGACATGAGTGTCTGACCATGATTTCCCCCTACAAAAAGAACATCCAAGTGCTCGGCCTTCTCCCCACCGTCCAAACTCCCGAGGAGGGCATCACCTCGGAAATTGTCGTTGTTGACAGCTACGAAGATCTCTACTCCAACAAGGACGACGTTCTGAACAAGGTGAAGGGGAAAATTCTGGTCTTCAACCACCCGTTTGACGATGCCGTTAATGCGGTGAGGTATAGACACCGAAGTGCCATTGAGGGAAGCAAGGTCGGGGCCGTGGCGACAATTGTACGGTCCTACGCCACGTTTTCCTTGAGTACACCACATACCGGAGAGATGCACTATGATTCTAACATTGCCCCAATTCCTTCTGCTGAAATTACTGTGGAGGATGCTGCCTTCTTGGGTCGTCTTTACAAAAAGGGTATGCATGCAAACTTAATAATGACTACAAAATATAGAATATGAATTACATAACTATTTGTAATTAATTGTAATTTGCGAAAACTGCTTTCTAGGTCAAAGAATTGTTCTTAGTTTAACGCTACGAAACGAGCAGAAGGGGAACATCACAACACGCAATTCTGTAGGGGACTACACAGGAGCAACGATTCCCGACGAATATGTTCTCGTCTCGGGCCACATTGACAGGTATTACTAAGAGCACTTGCTTATGATCTGTGAAAATAATTTGGTGCAAATTGCTCATTACGAATATTTATGATATGTTATCTAGTTGGGATGTGGGACAAGGAGCTTTAGACGACGGGTACGGTGTCATTTTGTCAATGATGGTCCCTGAGGTCTTGAAAAACCTTCAGCTCGCTCCGAAAAGAACAGTGAGAACCATAATTTGGACCGCGGAGGAATCTGGTGAAATCCCAATCGGAGCTCAGCAATATGTGGAGCAGCACCAGGAGGAGCTGACCAACTATACAATGTTCTTGGAAGCGGATTCTGGAATTTTCAACGCAAACGGGTTAATATTCAATGGAAGTTCAGAAGCCAACTGCATTGTCTCCCACATTTTGAAACTTTTGGAACCAGAAATCATAGAGAAGACTAGTATATCAGTGCCATTCCCAGACGTGAAAACTGATATAGTGCAGCTAATGAAGGCATCCGGTGTGCCAGGAGCTGTGTTGTTAACGGATTTTGATAGATATTTTTGGTACCACCATTCAAATGCTGATACGGTTAGTGCACTCAATGAAAGGGATCTGGATGTTTGTCTTGCAATGATGACATCGCTATCCTACGTCTTGGCTGATTTGAGCATTAATACTTCCACGATAAACCTTGAGCAATTATACAGGATATGGTAACATACTATGTCTTACGGAAATAAATGGTAAAATCTAAGTTTTTCAGATACAGCTTCAATTGGTTTGAACTCTTGACGCTTTTTATTTGTCAAGTAAAAGTCAAAAATCAAACTGTCCGAGCATTTTCTTTAGAACTACAGCCTACATTTACAAGCAATAGCGTGGCTTAAAAACGTAATATAAAACATCGAATGAAAGGGAACATAATAAATCAACAAATATTAAATTTTTAGTCTACTCGCCCTCGACAACGTTTGCGAGTTTCACGGTCTCGCCAATAACTTTGAACTTTTTCTTCTTCAACTTTTTATTCAATAGGCCGGCCAAATCCTCCTTCGACTTGACCCCTTTAGCATCTCCCACTCTTGCATAATACTCGGAAAAAATTTTCTTTTTCAGCTTTTTCAGTGAAATTGAGTTGTCCTCTCGACCAAGGAGAATTTGCTGGATGATATCTCCCCACCGAAACTCGTCCTGAGAGGAATCAGGTAATGCTGCTTCCTGTGATTCATCTGCAAACTCAACTGTTGATAAATTAATCCAATTCCAAAATTAACTTTTAAAACCATTCGAGAAATCATTTACTTATGCATCATGACAGATGATGAGGGTATTACCTTTCTTTTTCTTATTCTCTACATTTTCGTCATCTTCTTCAGCCTCCCTCTTTCGCTTGTTCTTTTTCTTCTTTTTGGACCCTTGATCGTCGGTATCCCCGTTAGCATGACCATTGACACTTTCTGCGACGCGTCCGTTTGTACTGGCTTCTTCGGCACCATTTTTCTGCGGGGATGAGGTTGGTTTGTTTTGTTCCGCTTGGCGTTTCCATTCTGCTTCCAATAGATCGAAAACTGACTCCACCGTAAATTGGTCAAATTTTCTCGCAATGTTACGCGTAAAATTCTGTAAAGGCAGAATATTTAAGTCAGAAAATATATTTTATATTTATATTAGAAATATTCTGTAGTAATTTAGCTTCTTTACACACCACAAACTTTGCTTTCTTTCTAGGGACATTGTCGTGCTTCGAGACAGCCTGTAGCAAAGCAACTTGGGCAGGTGCCATTTTATTCTTCCCATACTTCCAGCACAGCATTAACGGTCTCGACCCAAGCTAATTGTTTTCTCTCGCCCTTGTTATGACTCGAAGGAGGTTTCCAATCGGGTGCACTGTATTTTTCGGCTTCAGATATACATTTTGTATGCTCTTGATATTCGTTCCCCCTGTAATCATGAATGACAACCAAATTAGTATGCACAGTAGAAGTGAAAATCAAACATGACGCAAGTCCACAAAAATATGATGAAGATTACCTAAATTCCTTCTGACAGTCCATACATGACACAATGTTGGTTCTACATGATCCCAAGTGCTTTTCAACCTGATTCTTCTTTAGGGCATTGCCACAGTTGTTACAACAGAAAAACACCATCTTGAAGTTCAACTGCCCACGTCAATTAAAACACTAATTTAGCTCTTTAAAAATGACTTGTGTATCCTAATCAAGAGTAAGAGTAAGAGACGCGTACTCAGGTTGAACACGTGCGAACAATACATAAAAACACCTTTGGCCAATAATTAGCAAACCGCTTGAATCACTTATAATAAATCTTGCAAAAAATTAACGCAAATACTAAATGCACAATTTATAAATCGTCTTATTTCTCGCAACTTTTAACAAGACACAGACGTTTCACGCAAACACGTGCAACAAAACTTACTTCACAGCAAGCAATATGCAACTCAAAAAATGCATCTGCTTTTCCAACAACTTGTAAAAGTCGCGCCAGCTCTGGTAAACATTCAGCTCAACAAGCACTTTTCTGAATGAGTGCTGTTGGGTTGCACGATTGAAGAAGGACCATGAAAAATACCTTTTGGCTTGGTATGAGAATTTTTGTAGTCCTTGAAATTTTTCTTATCTAAATTTTTCGAGGAGCAATTTGCTGCTAGTAAACTACTTCAATCAAGGCACTATTATACTCTTCTGTAACTTTATAATTATTCTCATGCGCAAAAATAACTATAATACCTTATACATACATGTTTAATCCGCAACATTTTCGCAATCAACTTTTCATGAAAAATTATAGGTATACATTCCTACGCATTAATGTATTTCAAAATACGCATAAATGTGGACATCAAAAGGCACTTTTATTATTATTACATAACTATTATTATTATTATTATTATTATTATTATGGACTTGTCTCTACATTATTCATTCAAATTACACCCAATATTGTACGTTTCTGCTTCTGTGGAGGTCTGCAAAACTACTTTCACAAT
>JAHZMY010001227.1:0-14212 GCA_027743915.1 Seira sanloemensis
TAATGAAGCAGAGCAAACTTTCCCGTTATTTATATCTTACCTCATCGAATTCACACCTTATCATCTCGTTAAAAAGTTTTCTTGAATATTGGGCTAAGGCGATGTGCGAGCGTCGTATTTCGTGAGAAAACTTTTCTCTTACAATAGGATTGCACTATTTCATAACGAGACGAGAAAGCAGCGGGATCACAAGTGTTGTGGGGGAGAGGGGTCAGGAAAAGTCCAATTTATGAACTCATACATCATTACCATTTTGATATTGAATCCTCAAAAAGTTATTCCACCCAAAATTTGTAGTTTGTATAAAAATCGATTGTTACAATCTGCAGCTGCGCGAGTTGACTTTTGTCATTTGAATCGTGGGAACAAGAATCTACAGTTGAATTATATTAAAAGACTTCTATAAATTTTTCTCAATATTTACTTACTTACTTTACTATTTTCAAAATTCAAAAAATATATTTTATTTCATAAAGCTAAAGAAAATGTCCCCCACTGTCCATAAATTCGCTCATGTATTTGTATTCCATTCCATTAAAACCTCAACATTACCAAAGAAAACTTTTGTCCGGCTGCATTTGAATGTTTTGATTTAAAGAGGAAATACGCAATAAATAAAAAAGTCTAGTGCACATTTTTCTGACAAGCTCTATCCACTACTGCTATTAGTAAATCCGATGTTCCCCACCTTTTCCCTTTTATTATTCTCCCACAAAATGCTTTGCAATACTCCCATTGTACCTTATTCAAACAATATGTTATTCGAACAAAGCCTCTTCTTATTACATTACGATCAATACTAGCATTTGCACCCATCCATTTCTGCTGTAGGGACAATACTCAGAAAAAATATGTTCTTTAATGTTTTCCAACTGTCCAGCAAAATTCTTCGTATTTCCCCAATCCCTTTGCTTCCCTCTGAATCAGTACTATCGTCACCACCCTTACCCCCTACTTTTTTTTGTGAAAGGAAGACTGACAATTACAATAAAAAGCTTGTGAAATAAATTTCCCCTTATTTTGATCAATACCCAGGATGAGACTTTTTATGCAATCATTTCATTCCAGTTAATGATGTCAATGAGGAATGGACATTCGAAGGAATAAAAGGTCTTTAACGTTACGCAAGCAGTGGGAGGTTTGCTTTATTATCTCTGTGCAGTTGATATTTCTGCTGACAAAGTTGTTTATATACGTAGTAAAATAAACTTTTTTATTCCTTGTCTCCGGAAAGATGCTGGAAATGTCCCAACAATTCACATCTTTTTCAGATTGAGTGCACAGCTCATATGAAATATTTTGCTAGCTTGTCACAATTCTTTGGAATATTGCGTCAACAAATCAGCAGAATTTGGTAAAAAGGTCTCCAAGCCACAGAATCAAGTCAGCGGGAAAGATCATAATAAGTATTTTATAGTACGTGCTTTTGTAAACTTTAATACGACGCAATAAATTCTTTAAATACTTTATAACTCACGTTTAGATATAAATAGGGCCTATATAATGCACTTATGAAATGATTCTTTCACTTTTCCCACCTCACAATTTCTATGAAAGGGGCTTTTATTAGCTCATTAAATGCTACCGTGCTTTTGCATCACCCTCAGACTCGTATGCTTTTCACAAAGTTGAAAGCTGATTTTTTAGGTAAAATATCCTATTCCTGATAGTTCACAATTTCCAAAATAATGGAAACAAAATTGAGCTCATTTTTAGAGTAAAAAAGGCTTTTTCTTCCAATTCTTTATTCTCTCCCATTAAATCTGTACTTTTTATGAAGGAGCGTATCAAGTAGCAGTATTACGTGTTCTGACATATAATTTCCGTTTTTCCAGTTGATAACGATTTCTTTTTTGGTAAAAAATGAAAGCTTCTCCCCCCAAAAAAAAGTTTCTTGCTGTTTTAGCAGTCTGTAAAAGGTACCTACTACCTACCATGCTGCCTAATCATTAAATGAATCACGGTTTTTGTGAAACCAAATAGGGAATGTATGAAAGCCCCAGCCTGAAGTCTGTGTATGCCATATTTTTATATTTTTATCTGATTTTCTGATAACGACCATTGACAAATACTCGAAACCAGAACTACTTTGCCACATGTCCAATTTCCGAAACATGTCATTTTAACTGGCAGATATGTGTGTATGGCTGATTTTTATCAAAGTCGATGATGATGCCTGCCTCTCGACTCACAAAAAGTTTTGTGGATGTTTGTGTGGCGCACAAGGTATGTAGCTGCTGCTGCTTCTTGTAGGGGTTCATACCAAAATGACAGTTGGGTGCCATATCGTTCCGTCTCTACAATTTCTGTTCAATCAACGTTACTCGTTTTGCTCCGTACGTTTCAGTTCTGGAAATGCCATAAGCCTGTTATTTCTGATTTGAGTGAGCAGAAAGAAGTCATACCTAGAGATAGTACTATACTCACTCAAGTTTGAAAAAAATCTGTCATTTTAGGCAAATACGCGACTAAAATGCGTATATCATTTTTAAATTCCAACTGCCACGTTGTTTGAAAGCACTCAGTTAACAATGTCGTATAAATCATAAAATTCATAAAAATCATCAAGCGAAAAACAAACGGAAATTTCGTTGCTTCCGCTTATCCAGGACAAAAATATCCTTGTGTATGTACACAGTTTCAAGATTTAAAGCTAAAATTGCTGGTGAATTTGTACCACAGCTATTTCAGAGTACAGACGGATCGAAGATTTTTGTGGAATGGAATGATTTATATAATCCAATTTACAGGTTCCTTCTACGCAGCACTGCGCATTTGCTTAGTTTACATATGAATGGAGGATCCATATGCATTAATCTCACCCTGTCCCTGTCACTTGGGCATAAAATATTTGGAATTCCATTCTCACAAGCCATGCTCTCATTCTTTCATTCTGTGAGAATACAGCTGTCACACTCAGTCAGAAGACGTTTTTCTACCCTAACAAGAGGCAAAGAATGAGGCAGAGAGGAGAGGGTGTCGGAAATGGGATTATTTACGCGAGTTTGCCTTCTTGAGTAATACATATCTCGCGTTTTGAACAAGTCTCATTCAAATGTGAAACGACGCTTCAAGTTATGAAAAATATGCACAATGTTCGTTTCTTAATATTCACCTTAAGATGTGCACGCATCACGCATCGTTGGAAATATCCAATTTTAAGCTCATTTCTACAAAAATAAAGAAATCCTGACGTGGACATGAAATGGAATTTCAGGAATTCTCAGAAAAAAACATTTTTAGACAAAACGTTCCATCCAGAACTTTTTTTTAAGGGAGATAATGAATTTTTCGCTTTATAAGATACAAAACTTTCCCCATAATCCGCAAAAACCTTTAAAGTTGGTAAAAGACGTTTGTAAACTTCACTTAAAAATGCGCACTACTTGAAGCAATACATCTGTTTTCCCGCATAGTTGGAATTTTTGCAGGAAGTGTAGAAACAATCTAAATTCAATGAATATGACCAACTTTCCCATTAAAAGGAGTTTTTCGTATGTACAGTCTGGACTTTTTAAATGCTCTACGCATGCAATTCAGAACTCATATTGCCAACATAACACTAACATTTAAGGTAATAATGAATAAGTAAAACAAACAAAAACTCGTCGAGAATTTCGCAGGGACGGAGAATATAATCTGTTTTCCATGTTTTTCTCTTTACGGTTTGCGTGGTTGAATGTGTTTTGCGGCAAACAGTCTGCCATACCCTTTCAAAGGTTTCTCATTCCCTCCAAGTGATAAAATGAAAGTGTTAGGATTTCTGAGTGCAGTTTAAATATTTATGGTGAAGCTTAAAGAAAAAAGAAGCTGGTAGGCCTACGCAATACAATAACAGTGTACCGTACAAAGTTGGAACTTCCTTCCTTCCACTGTACTTCCGGAGTCGTACTTTCACTCAACTGTAGAGAAATATATTTTGCTCTGGGGAGAAAGCATCCCATTGTCATGCATGAAAATAATAGGGAGCCTACGCAATCCTGACGTTCCCCAAATGTCACACTAAAGAAGCCAGGTTTGGAGAAAGGGAAATCATGTACATATCTACTTCTGGGGTTTAGGAGCGTAAGCTCTCTCAAAATCTTTTCCAATGTTGCATAATGCATTGCTACCATTCCGCTACTGCAGCTTGTCTCTACAGCAGAGCGTTCAACATTGTCAAAAGTATAGTTTACCGCACGCGTTTTCTCTTTTGGAGGAAATCCTCTGATAAGTGTCTATACCTTTTTCGAGTGTGGCATTTGGTGCAGAAAATTTCATTGGGAAAGTACCACCAGCCGCTTATATTCTATACGAGCTCTCCACTCACAATCCTTGATTTCGTATTCAAAAGGCGTGAAAACTTTTTCCGGATGATGAGCAAACAGAAAGTTGAGATTCTACAGTTACTCTTCTCCATGTGGGGAAAGTTGGAGTGCAACGCACGAACCAAGCGGCATCGCTGGAGAATGAAAGCATGTTTCTAGTTTTAACGTGATAATATGCAGCAGAAGGCACACCAACTCCAATATTCCATTCATATCAAGTGGCTTTCTTAAGACGCAATGTGATTCTTGCAATTTCCAACTAGTGCAGTAGTAGTCAATAAGGTTTCTCTAAGGAATTCTTTCTTTAGAAACTTTCCCGTCAGATTGATTAGATTCTATTCATACACGGTTCTATTTCATAGGAGTTAATTCATTTCTTGGCGAATGCTTCTTCGAGTCAAACTTCGAGGAGAGGAGGAAACCATTCAAATATTTATGTCTTATTTATTCAGAGTAAACTCCAATCTGCAACGAGGTTTAAAAAGATTTTTCTAAAAACTATCGTAAACAGGAAAACGGTACTGCTGTTACTTTATGTATAGGAAAAGCCCCAACTGCAAAATTACGTTGAACACACAGCAGAAACATTTATGTTAATGTCTCGAGGGGAAAATATTTACAGAGATTTTGCAACACGCCCAACCCATTATCTATTTGAATGAGTGATTGGATGGATTCAAGAGTGTGTAGCAAGGTTCAGCTATTTTTGTCTCCTTTAAATTATCTTTGGGGAGGGCGAGTTTATGGCTAGACAATAATATTCCATCTGATGAATAATTGCTGGTGAATGACAAGGCTTTGAATTGTTTGGACGATTTGCAAAAACATGAGCCAAGTCAATCTGACGGATTTATAGATTTTCCTACACACAGCTATGAAATTCGATTTCTATTCCTTATGACTACATATTTTCATGGGTAGGATTTCGTTGTATTCATCATGGGATTTTTTTGTATTGTGTTGGTGGTGCACACTTTTCTTCACTGTTTTCCCATTAAATGCATCTGCCTGTCGTGCCTTGTCGTTTGCCCACCAGCGAAACATTTGAGAAAAACAAATTTTTCGCTTAATTTCATTTCCCGTCTGTCTGCTTCTTTTCCTACCATACTACTGCTTCTTGGAAATTGTTTGAGCTTGGGCGTTGCTCCTGTTCGTTGTTGAGTGATTTATTCAAGTAAAGTTGGTGACAGCCAAAAATTTTCTGTGCAGCACAGTGACTGTTGAAACTAAGCATTGCTCGTAGATAATATACCGAAACATCCTTTGTTTTCTCCTCAGCACTTAACTTATAAAGCACATTTTGCGACCTTATTCAGCCAGGAGTTCATTAAAAAGGGCAAATTTAGCACGAGTTTATTGAATCAAGAAAGATGCACGTTGCCACTACTCGCCATTTGTACGTATGAAATACTCATGCCAGTATAAATACTATAAATTAATATATGAGCAGAAGAAAGCAACATTTTTATGTCTTCCTGGACATAGTCTTTTCCGGAGGTCTTTAATATCTAATTTCGTAATGTGCCACGTTTCTCTATAAACTTTAGCAATAATTCTTTAGGCCTAGGATCAAGACATCTGCCCTTGTGCCTGACAGTTTAGAAGAGTCCTGCTTAATGAAAAAAGCTTTGCAAGAAGAAGTTTGAGAACTTACTTGCTTCCCTAATGATGACTGAAATAAGTCAATTCGTTAATGAGCTTTAGCCGAGTTATTTAATTACTCACAGACTGCACCATACGTTTTAAAACTTTGGCACGATATATATAATTAAACGCGTCTGAAACTAAAGGTGAATGAAGTATGAAAGTATTTTTTCTTAGCACACGGGGTTCAATATGTATCAAAAATGTTGGAATGTTTATGCATACGTAAAGTATCCGGATATCTCATGCAGCTCTTAAAAATTCATTCATGGACACCCTCAAAGTTTCATTAAGAATACCTTGTACATAATGCCTCGTATACGAAATTATTTACAAGAATCAATTTGCACTGGCTCTACAGCGTCTATTATTTTGTATTGAAAATCATGTAAAGAGCCAGAGTTTCATTAAGAATACCTTGTACATAATGCCTCGTATACGAAATTATTTACAAGAATCAATTTGCACTGGCTCTACAGCGTCTATTATTTTGTATTGAAAATCATCTAAAGAGCCAAAAATTCTTAAACCCAAAGTTCTCACGACATTCCAATCCTATTTTTCCCCGCTGTAAGCTTTCTTAAGCTGGAAATTGAAATCTTTTCCTCGGCCAGGAGAAAATCCTCTTTTGCGAGAGAAATAGAAGCCATTTCTTCAAAATCCAATTGCTTCCTGACAATAAACTTCCACTGAATTGAATAGAGAGAGGAACATGATTTGGCTTTAAGATTTACAAGAGGAAAATGATTTCAAGAGTAAATCCAATGGGGAGAAAGGTTTTTATCTCCAGTCCATGGGCACAACAATGCCACTATCAAATCAAGCCAGTGGGAGATTGATCCACGATCCATTTCGAGGGAAAAAATGCAATCATATCAAATAAGTATCAAGGAACAATAGATACCAAGTGAAGCTGACAGCTGCATAGAATCTACAACCTTACATGCTTAACAAATCACACAAAAACGCCATTCTCAATCCGAATCCAGACAAAATAAAAAAAGTAAACGTTGTAAAATCCTCTTCTTCAGAAAAAAGAACTAAAGCTTACGCAAAACAATAGCGCTGAGAATATTACGTACGACCACATACATTCATACAATCCTCTTTCTCTGGCCTATAATATCTGCAGTCTGCAAATGATCACAGATAATTTGAAGTTATTGAGTCGATGATAAATTTTAAAAACATTTTTTGTGCTTCCATTATGCATTTGGGATATCTTGTCCCAATGCCCATTTTGATTGTTTGTTTATGCCTCGTTAGATCCATCACATTAAGTCGAAATTGAGACTGAATAAAAAAATTGAGGAAGAAAGGGAATTGTATATGGATGAAATTCTACCTTTTCCCTCCATTAAAATGGACTGCAATGGGGAATTTGTGTGCAGGTTTAATGGATCTATTGTAAATTCAATTTAGGAAATGTCAGCGTTGATGTTGATGGCTATCCTCTCGATTCGATTGAGAAGAAGGGCATAGTATTACTGCTCCTTTTATAAAGACGTAACTTAAGGAAATGGCAGTCGCAATTCCAAATTCATTGCGACTGCTCGACAAAAGCATTTGTGTTAAGGCATAAACAAGTCCGTGTACTCCATTATATTATTTTCATATCAATTTTCAATTCAGCTACAAAATGGCTTAAGAAAACACATCCTACGAAGGTATGCCTTCCTCAATAGCAAAACTGAATAAATCATGTTTTCCCAACTCAACTTTATTGATCATTTCAAAGCATCATTGTATTGGCAGCAGCGTATTCGTGATCATCAGCAAAGTAAAATACTATAAATTTGTAAGATTGAGCTTGTTGAAGGCACACAAGAATTTAATACTTTCCTGTAAGAATGAAGGCTGCAAACATCTGCCATGCCAAGTGCGAAAAAAGAACCAAAGACATGAAATGTAATATTCCTATCCGAATCAAATCTTCCTTTTTAAGAGGACAACTATAGGCAATGAAATGAAACTCAAAGCGTCAATCAAGACATGTTCAATAGGGGTTGTAAGCATGATGTTGACAAAACGGAAAAAGTTCTTTTTTTTGGGGAGAACGTCTTGTGTAAATATTGATTTGGTGAGTGGTCTCCTCCTCTCGTCTTTCTACCTTTTTTTATTCCATCGCGCTATTTGTAAAACTGCCACTTTCCGTTGGACCCATGAATTTCGTGTCATGAAGTTGAAGCATTTTTTTGTATAGTGCTTTTTCTTGTTTTTCTACTTGAGCGGAAGTGGAAGGACTAGAGCTGATTTCTCTTAAAGCTTTTTTTCCTTCTATATTGGACCCATGAATTTCGTGTCATGAAGTTGAAGCATTTTTTTGTATAGTGCTTTTTCTTGTTTTTCTACTTGAGCGGAAGTGGAAGGACTAGAGCTGATTTCTCTTAAAGCTTCTTTCCTTCTATGATGTGCACAGTCTTCCACTAAGGGTAAAAAGTTGTTTTTCGTGGGCAAACATTAAAACATCCCCGACTATTTGGAGACCCTCGCCTCTGGATCCCTACAAAATGACGAATTGGTGAAGGAATTTAGTAAACAGAGAATTGATTTTGTGTAGATCTTAATGAAGTTATACTTTTTCCTTGCGAAATATGTCTACACGCCTCACTTGTTCCTGGACTTTTAGTGTTGGAGGGCACATAATTCTTGGTAGGGGGTTGATTCATGTGCTTCCGGACATGAACTGGATTATTTTCTCAAAGTATCCGGATTTTCAATCAACAAATGCTACTTTCTTGAAACTTTCTTGATTAACAAATGTTTGCTAAAGCATTTACAAGTTTTGTCCAGCCTTTGAATTTGTAGTTGAGGGGAGTAAAAGTTAAAATCCATCGACGGCTAAGTCGTTCTCAACTACTCCATTTTAATCACGCATTTGTTGACAAAAACTTCTTCAGACTTTTACAAACTTCTCACATAAATATCATTTTTATTTTAAATAAATGTCATAAACTGAATTTTCTCTCATGCTTGTAAAATTTCTATATGCACAGGTGAAAAAGAAATGTCAAGTCGGATGAGTAAGCAATATGCCACCTATTAAAAGCTTAATCGAAGTGCTGACTTTTTTATTTTGTCTATTAGCAATAAGCAATAAACTTAATGGATTATGAAGTGTAATGGTGTGAGGTGAAACTATGATTAGCCCAAGAATTACTATACTCATTTCCAATTTTTGTCGAAACATTTGAAAAAAGCATTTTAGGGAAGCTATTTCACCAGCTAAATGTGGCATTTTTAGCTATTTTCTTTTATGACAATGACAAGGAGTGGTGTGACAGCCGTGTTTATACACGGCAACAAATTTTTCTTTTTTGCTTTCAACGCTTTTCCAATTTCACACTTGAGAATTACTTTCCTTCAATGCAAAAGCTCGTTGACGACGATGATGGCAACAGGAAGAGGAAGACGGACGAGTTGCAATAAAACCAGTATTAAAGTTGAAGTACCCTCCATATTCTACACATTTCACTTGTCCTTTTTCTCAGGTTTGATGATCGTGTCAACGTTTTTCCCTCACTTTTCTATGTACTTCGTGTACACATCCTTTGCACTCGTTTAAAAATTTTAGAGCAATTTTTATTCTCATTACTTTCAGACAGTTTCAATGAGGCACAACTGCGAAGCTGTGGCATAGCCAAGGCATCAGATTCAGAAGGAAGTTACTGATGTCTTTGAAATTTATATCTTGAGCCATTTTCTCCTCCACATTTGGTTTGACGAGAAGGTTTTTTGGAGGGTGATACCGTTGAAATGGCTGCTTGCTCCGGTGGTTCATGTAGAGCGTTACATAAATTAGAGCTAATTTGCCATCAGCAATTCCTTCCATCAAAGTTAAAACTTGATTTCTGGTGCTTTCAACGACGTTTGTTTTTCAAGAAAATTGAGAACGTGAAATAAGGGCTTCATTAAAAATGTCAGTACTTGCGTCACCAAATCTTCCAATTAAAACCTTCACATTTTACTAGCTTCGTAATAAATGATTGCCAATGTTTTTCAAAAAGATTCCACGTGCATACACCATATCTTTGGTTTTTAAAGACACGACGCATGCATTTGACAGGAAGGAAAAAGTTGACATTAATGTGCACAGCAAATCCATTATCAGTTCCATTGAAGCAATCCAATAAATAAAATGCGCATTCAACCGTGACTCCTTTAATATTCATGCTTTGTTAGCATATTGATGAGACGAGGGACAACTCAAGTTTTCCAGCTGTCGTTATTTTTTTTAAATGAGGCAAAACTTTTCTAATTATCTTTGGGAACTTTTTATCCAAAAGACTGAAGTTGTCCTTCCCTTTAAGAAAGCATATCTTTATGAAAAAGAAAGTTGTTTGTAAATTCCAATCGAATCACTGCGTGTGATCGTCAAAACAGAAATAAATAATATAAAAAATAACTTTTGAAGATATTTTGGCCTACGTTGAAGAATATTTCGTAAGAACTTATTCAGCCGAACGTGTTATTAACGAATGTAGGTTGAAGCGTAATTAACCACTCATAACGAGTTTAATAACATGGTAGTGGTGGCTTCTTGTAATGAGTGTTTACTGAACGCAGAATTTCAAAATGGTTCACGTACCAAGACATTTTGTTCAGGAATCAACGAAGCTTTCAAATTAATTATTGATGGAAAAAATAAAAGTTTGTTAATGAGTTTTTTTCTTGGGGTTTTCTAGGAAGTGAAGATCTGCCTGGAAGCGGAGGATACATGCTGTAAGTTGTAAGACGTTTGTTTCATCCCCAGCTTGCACAGTCCTTCGCTTTGCTTTTGAGAATGGCTTTTGCTGACTTTGGAGGCAGCATTTGTTCTATGTGCATACTAGTACAATGTGGAATGAGAGGTATGTAGGTATATAAGAAAAAAATCATGTTTTTGCAATTAGGCTGGTAAACCCTAATTCTTTATTATTTTAGCTACCCTTGTAGCAATTTGCCCATTTGCTCTCACCAATAAGAAGTGCCCTGAAAAGAAACTGCTTTATTTTAAGAGAAAAGAATGAAGAGCTGTGTAAACATACTTTTCCAAAGAGATTTGTTTCTTTTTAATATCGCTAATGGAAGAAATTACGTGATATTTTTTCCAAAAAAGACATACGAAGGTAAACCCATGGGATAATCCTGCCCCCGTAGAAAGCTAAGAAAATCACAATTTTGTCTCCGTTTCTTCAAAAAAACTTGAAATGTCTTCCTACGTATTTCCACTTGAAGAGAATTACACACATACATGGGAGTAGTGCTCAAGTTGTAAGTGCTACTCCGAAAATATACTTTCGTGCCTTGTGTACGTAAACTTTTTCTTGGGCTAAATTAATGTAATTTACAGCTACGACTACACACAAGTTTGAAAAGGCAATTCTGCAGGGAAAAATCGTAATTATTATTACTACCATTTATGCATTACCTCAATCTCTCCTCCTCGGCTTCAGTTGAGACAGACACTGATGATTTTAGAATTAGGCATGAAGCTAGCAATTAACTCTATTTTCTATCAGTCTCTTTGATCAAACACGGAGACCGCCTTGCAACTAGCAACACCTGAATTTTCATCTCTGCATTTCATGCAGGAACTGAAGCTTACACATTCCAACACGAATCCAACTCATCCCTATCATTTGAGAAATGTATGCGCTCATGAACATCACCTTAAAGCGTAGATGATCATCATGACCACGCTTAAATATTACAATTACAAGTCGATTAACCCTATCTCTCTATGAGAAATACGTAAAAAATCAAACGTTCTTTTTGCCGAATGAACCAGTCGGCAATCCCGTTATTAGATTTGTACGTAGTTTTAATATGGTGGCAGAGGTAAGCTTCATATCTCTGCATCAATTTATCCTATATATATGTACCAATGTAAGAAAAAATGGAAGGCTATGGAGAAAACTCGGTAAATTCATCTGCTTCATAAGTACATGGATATTGTAGGGAGAGGGGAAATAAGACAATTTATGAATTCCACACAGGATTCTCTGGCTAATGATAGGGAGAGTCTTGTAATATGATGGGCTAGCAGTTCTGGGTGGTGTTCCTCATAATTACAGGGTAGCTGAGCAATCATCCCCAGCTTCCTTGTGCTCACTGGCTTTATTGAACTTATCCGAATGAGCAAATGAAAGTAGAAAAAATTATGTAGAGATATAGCCACAATCAATCTCAAACCGAGGAAAATCCTTTCTTCAAGGTAGGCTATACTTGTTTTGAGGCGATTTTGAAATCTTTATGGCAAACTTGATTTTGATTTAAAGTAATTTCATAATGATTTTTAAGACGAGAATTTCATCCCTTGTTATATCGGAAAGATTCATATTTTCAAGGTTTTTCCAACGTTACCCCAGCCATCCCATTTAAGGGTGTTCACCCTCTTACCGCATCTAAGGTGAAAATTTAAGGCTGGCTTAGAATTTAAGGTGTACTCTATTGTTTACTGCATCCCCTGTATCAGGAATAAAGAATGCGTCAAAGTCACAAGCAAGGGAGAGCTCGCTCAAGAATTTATGTACTTCTTTATGTATCCTCATTATCCTAGGTGTGAAGCACGAAGACACCTTGCCGGGCTAATGATAGGACGGAGATTTTTCTAGGGGTGAATTTAGGGACGGGGATGGTGGAGTTGCATGTACTGCGTCTTTTACGAAATTTCATGGTTTCAAAAGAAATTTGTAGTGTTGCTTGGAGAGGTGCCAGAAAACCTTGGAAGAACTTAAATGAAAGTAGAATTTGTGAAAACATCATCATGATGAAATCAAGAAAATAAATTGGTTTGAGAATTTTTAGCAGATAAAAGGAAAAGTAACTTAGGACTTGAGATACCTAGTCATATCTAATCTGTAAAAAACTGGCATTTGGAGATGACATCTTGCCAAGAACTGGACTCTTGGCCTAAATTAAAAATCTGTTTTAGCCTTATTCTGTGCGACAGGAACGATAAACCTTGAAATGAAAAGACAAACGCTCTACTTCAAGAACTCTTCTTAGTTAGTTCATCTTATAGTTTTGATGATAACGTAACCTAATTACACAAATTCGATACACCTGAGAGAACAAAATGAGCCAATTTATTTCTCCGTCATAAATTACACATATAAATGCCTTTGTACTCACGATCCACACCGAAATCGGTACAGCATAAAAGCCTAGCACCGACACGGACTTTATGCACTTTTTATGATTACACATATTACGAGTTAACCACTGTATAATCTATTATAATGATAATATGGTTTCCCATTAGGCATTTTCTAAGGCGGCTGCGTCTTTCTAAAAAAAAGTGAGCAACAAAAAAAAATCTGTAACTTGTAGTACTAGAGATTAGGCACAAATAAAAAACTACAAAGGATAGCGGCGGCAGCGGCCTTTGTGTGTAATGTTTGCTACTTCCACAAAGCACCACCAGCCAAATATGATGAGATGATGATCCCGATGATATGAATATTACTGCCTACGCACAATTCCCCAAGAGAAGGACTATTTAGCGGAGAAAATGCCTCTTTTTTCTCAGTTCCTTTGAGCAGATTTCAATCTGCCGCAACACCATTGCATTGCCTAAATGGTAATAGTAGGTAATAATGCCGAACCGCCACTCTCTGCTTCAACGTCGGAGTGCCTTATACTTATCCAAATCCAACCCTTTTTTAGTCATTACTACATGAAATCTGACAGATTTAAAATGTTCGGAAACCTTTGTACTCCTCCTTTGACAATTTAGCGGCTTCAATTTTTGCCAGAAGGATTGTACAATGGTGATGCAATTTGAAAGATCATTTTTCCCGTCAAAAAATTTATACTTATATTTTTAAGATTCTCTGGATTAGCATTAGCCTAAACTTTAAGCCTTTGCTTATGTCGGCAAATACATGATACAAAATTTATGTCCAAGTGGACGTAATGAACTTTAAAATGTGCACTGTCAAATTGTTTCGTCATCAAAACATGCTTAACACACAGATAATTTGTAGGTTTTTCTCCGATCATGATGATTGCACTGACGTGCGAAAACGTGAAAAGTTGTACATGTGTTTAGAGGGAAAAGTGAATCATTCGAAAGAATTACAGGATGTAGTACTCGGTCGTACGGATCGGCATCGCTTTCTTCACGAGTGTCAAAGGGAACCGACCAAAAATCCAACAAAAAAGTCACTGATAATTTTCTCAATAATGTGTGGAAACAGGCTCAAAAACCTTTCTAAAGTGGTATTTGCTGAGAAATGTGCAAATTGTAGCACACACCCGAAAGAATTAGCGAGTTT
>JAHZMY010001228.1:0-17176 GCA_027743915.1 Seira sanloemensis
CCAGCCGCCAGCACACAAAAGATATACATAGATCAGCGCATAGATAGCACATACCTTTCGAAACAAGATGTGAACTCGTCCAAAGTACAAATATCCGTAAAAAGTCTCATGTGAGGACATTACGCAAAGCTAGTTAAGCCCTCCTGATAAGAGTAATAATATTCAGATGATGTTCATTCACCTTGCCATCATTCTTCTCCTGAGGAGGTTTCTCTCCTCCACTATCTCTCTAAAGATGCATCTAAAAACGGCATCATCATCGCTGAATAGCGTCATAACACAAGTAATATAATATCACTATAATCTTTTGTCTACCTTCCGTCTCCTCTCAACGAAGACGAAAAATCTAAAATGACTATAAAGTGAGCTCAATGAGGGTTTATTACCAGGCATGTAGAAAAACCATCCACAACTCGTTTTTCTTTTTGACTTTCCCCATGCTACTATGATCCGAGCAAAAGATGCATAAAATTTTCTTTAATGCTATTACCCCGTTATGGCCTGTCTTTCTCCTTATATGCTTAGAAACTAAGAGAAAACTACTTTCTTGGGTTATATCCAAGTCAAGTCAACCCTTTACTACAAGCAATATCCATAACAAGAATGAAACGTACTTTACGGCTCCATGCATGTACTCAAAATATCGAGATGCAATGCAGTGAATACTGGAGGAACAAATGAGATGCTCCAAAAAAGCCCCTCTCTATCAAATATCGCATCTTTTAAAAATCATGAATTTTCATTGGAACGAGTTTTCCATTCTTGTTTTGTTTTCACAAATATACCTTATCCATGCCAATGAATGGCTGCTTTGCAATCCACAGGATTTGAAGATAACAAGGCGAGCGTACAAAATCTCTCTCAATACTGGCGCACTACGGCATACCACTCTTGAAAATATGAACCTCTTCAACGGTATCATTATCTTCATCATTACTTTCACTGGGGAGATCGAGAAGTATGTAAATGTAGGTGAGTAAAATATTTCCATCCAAAGGAAAAAAAGATCTTGAAGGATATCTTGAACAGTTCCTTATTACCAAGGAGAACTCGACTCCTTCTGACCATCTTACGAGGTGATATGGATCTATTTGTTCTGTTGCTTCTTTCTCCCTGCTGTTGCTACCTTGAGTGTGCACAGTGTTATATGCATATAGTGACAAGAGGCCAGTTATGGTCCAACTATGCAAACTCAAACGAGCCTTCATCTCCAAAAAATACAAGTCTCGGGGGCCCACTAAACTATACGAGGTGCAATATACTAATCTCCAGGCGTCCTTTAACTTCCCCTTGTGCGAAGGCCCCCTTCAAAAGAGTTTATGGCAAATGTGTTCATTATTATTGCCAGCAGAAATTGTAAAGGATTTATTCAGTCCTCGAGGAAATGTAGATTTTACGGCCTTCTTCTACAATTTAAATGAAGATAGTTGTAGCCATCAGCTTCAGATGTGACTGACATCAACTTCCTATTTTCTGACCCAAAACTCTCTTCCATCTTACAGACTCTCGGAGAGATGTTACATACAGATATAAGTATAAAGTTGGACATGCTTCCGCGCCGTAAAACTGGGCTTTCGTATTCCTTTCGCCTACATTTTTGACTTTCACCGTAATATAGTTGTGGTCTTAAGATTTAAAAAAAATATATAAAGAAGCCTGCGTAAATCATCGTTATCTCTTGGGTTGCTTCAGACACTATCTTACAGGGAAAGGTACAAGGCTAGTGTATATACAACACGTATGATTCTGAACTTTAAATTATTGCTTCGGCCAGACCACTCGAACACTTTAAGGGAACATTTTGCCTTCCAAAAGTATATATCTTCGGTGCCGCTGCAACAAGCGGCGTTACTCATTGAAGCGGAAGGATGTAGTGTGCCCCTTCTCCGTCAATATCGTAAAAAAGACTGTAAACCTTTCTGTATACATAGCACAGGGGTATTTTCGACAGCCCTCTGCTATACACGAATGATGGAAATAATCTAAATACATTTATCCATTACTAAGAATAATACGAGAAACTCCATTTAAGGTGATATTTGTTGCTTTCTTGAAAAAATACTAGCCACTTTAGGAGAGGAGAGAAGCATTTCATACGAAGAAATAAATAATAGGAGTAATGCGATATTTTTGTGAAGGTATTGGGTAACAAGCCACTTTATGAAATCCTATATTTTGAAAAGCTACCCTTGCCATTTCAAATTTTCTTGCAATGTTTCACTTTACAGCCCAACTTTCTCTATAGCGTTCATAAATAACATAATTTGTAAAAATCGTGTGCCTACGCAGGAAAACCAGTACAGTAACATTTCATAAACTGCAACTTCATTTTCAAACTCGTATTCAATCTAGCCAGTTTGCATTAGGATCCTTGTATTCGAGTTGTGCCCTATTCCCAGCACATTGGCCAAAATGTAAAACTAAACTTCGCCGTCAAAATCGAAAGTGAAAAGGGAGTCGGAGAAAGTAAGGGAGAGCTGGGAAATCGTGATCCTGCCACTTGTGGTAACAAACATCATCTACAACTACTTACTCTGTATAAAGAGCGTATCTAAATATAGTGTGGAGAAAATATTGCATGTGCTCACGTTATTGTACATATTACTTCTCCAAGAAAAAAGGAAGCATTAAATTATCTGTGGATTCCATTTGGGCCAAGTCAAGTCACTTCCAATTTTATTCGATGACTTTTCTTCTATTTTTTTCATTTCATTCCAACAGATGCGTGTTTTCTCCGCTCTGCTTTCACCATACATTCCCAAGCACACACACACATATCTGAGGGAAATTTATAATGGCGTTTGAAGCAAGAAAATTAAAGTAAAACGCTGGTCCAAAAAACGGGAGACTTTGAGGCAATTTTCACATGAGCAAGAAAAAAACGGCCACTTTTCACCATCATCTAACGTCTTGATAAAGAGAGGCTTTGGTGCGACCAAGAGAGAAGAGTCTAAATGCCTATGAAACTTGGACTTGATAAACGATTAACGATTGAATATTTTTGGAGAGGAAACTTTAGAAAGTGTAGTACACACACATAAATACCTGAAAGTGTACGTTGCTGCTTTCTCCTTGGCTATGTGGTCTACTTTTTTTGCCATGCTCATTTTCTGGTCTTGTAAATTAGTAGATTACTGTTGCTTTCCCAAACCACGGGCAAGGCGAAATGAGAAACTTTCTTAATCTTTTGTGGCAGGCATCTTTAATAGATACTAACGTCTTGATAAAGAGAGGCTTTGGTGCGACCAAGAGAGAAGAGTCTAAATGCCTATGAAACTTGGACTTGATAAACGATTAACGATTGAATATTTTTGGAGAGGAAACTTTTGAAAGTGTAGTACACACACATAAATACCTGAAAGTGTATTCGTTGCTGCTTTCTCCTTGGCTATGTGCTGGTCTACTTTTTTTGCCATGCTCATTTTCTGGTCTTGTAAATTAGTAGATTACTGTTGCTTTTCCCAAACCACGGGCAAGGCGAAATGAGAAACTTTCTTAATCTTTTGTGGCAGGCATCTTTAATAGATATCTGCATGTGGAGGAGGCTGGGTAAAGTCGTAGGTAAATCTATATATACACCAAGCGGTGTTCCTTAAGATTACACATAATTTACGGCAAAACATTTACCATACAAGAGTACGTACCGCAGTGCAACAAAAACTTATCCACTTCAAATTTATGTAAAAAATATATGGTGTAAGCAAAAAGTGCTATGGAGGTATACTCCATAAATATTTCGTTTTGCCATTTCCCTCTCCGATCTTGATGCACACTTTTCTCTCCCTGGAATGAAATAAACGTCTAAAATTCAGCAACCGCTGTGGGATAAATGATGATCTAATTCTCAGAATGCATAAAAAAGTTGGCCAGAAGAATAAAAATTGTAAAGAGAGCCCTTTTTTCACCTAAAACATATTAAACGTGTCGGTGAGAATTACCTTTGTTAAAATGCAGATTATTTATAAGGTGTAGCTAATAATATGACCCGCATGCATGAAATAAAAGCAGAGAGTATGGAAAAAGTACACCTTTAAAAATAGTGGAAAAAGTTTTTTTTCTCCAGTGAAAAAGGTGTGGTGAAAAAATTCAAAAGAGTATGCATTATGCATTAGGTTTACTCTCTAGTTTTGTATCCATCATAATGAATTCTTTGTGGAGGTACAGAGCTTTAGAGCCGGGGTATTTCAGATGAAATATTTTTCTCAACAATGGAGAACACAAGTCCACTTTTAAAAAAGAGTGAAAATTTACACCGGGAGAGAAGCAGGGCACAAAAGGCACACAACTCATTTCCTTTCTGTCATTATTTTTTTCGACTCACGTTCCCAAGTCCATTAACTAATGACCCTACATCTCATCCACAAACATGTGTGGAGTCTATACGTGAGTTCATTTCCTCTCCGGCTTTGTTGGTTCGCATACTACTCTACAAGAAATATTAAGTCGGCTTTTGCAACCACTGGAATTGCCTCGGCCTTGATTGGCCGGTGAAAAATGAAGTTGTTGAACATTAAAAGCTGTTGCAAAAATGGCCAAAGTCCAAACTACTTGTCAGATGATGAATTTGCTGTTTAAAGGCACAATAAAATGGGAATTAATCCGAATACTCAGAGTCTGGAGCATGAAAGGATTTTTGAAAGACTACTTTATTTAATGGTGCGACTGGAGTAAATAGCATACATTTTTAAAATCACATTTAATTTTGTAATAAAAATATGGGCAAGATTTCTCTTGCATTAACACATACATATGTACAATGTACATAAAGCATATTCCTTAGTTTTAAATCTGTGTAGAATAAAATTAAATTCTATCTGGTGTGGTGTCATTTCATCACATCAAAATAAATGTGAGCGTATCCTTTCAAGTTTTTATACCCCATTCCACCAAATCATATCACCAAAGCATATCATTTCGCATTCACTGCCAGAGACAAACAAACCTGTCAAAATAATTGCATTGCGGATGATATATTTGACCGTAATTTATAATGTGCTCCCCTGATCAGTAATTACTTCAAGCATGGATCCATTTCAGTTGACAACGCGGAGATAAAAAATTGCCTTCGCTTGCAAAAGTTTGTGCCAAAATGTGACTCCCGCTGGAGTTTTCCGTCATTTCCCCGTAATGCGCGGGACATGCAACGTTATATGTATTATTCTCCCTAATACAAAATATCATTTCAGGACTGGAGTTTGGCACAAACCGTAATATGATTTAAGAAATGGTGTAGTTAAATTTTTGCTCAAATGTGTGGCTATCCATCGCGTCTTTGAAGAAATGCTGTGTGTGATACTCGATACTCTATAATAATTCAATGTCAAAAGTCCAGTATCTTTCGTTTTACAGGTTTTGGAGACGAGAGAGAAAGAGGAAGAAAAAATTGAGCAAGTAGTACAAAACCACAACATTGCCATTATTCATTCAACAGTCATTCGCTTTTCCCTTACATTTCATTTAATATAGCGACCTACAACTGACACAGAATATCTCTTTATCTTTAGCTCAAGCCAATGGAAAATGGCTGACTTGGATTTTGGGATTTCCTCAAATTCTTTTTCCCCTTCTCCAATTTGATATATATATGTTAGGTAAGAGTAAAGCCACACAATACGTAATTCCTATGATATCTTCATGGCAGAATGAAGTTGTCCTTTACTTTCTTTTTTTCATTTTCTCTCTTCGCTGCTCTTTCTCTTTCTCCCACACACACACTTATTCACAGAAAATTGACTTTATGCCTTTCTGGTTGAATGTTGGATAAGAATCAGAAAACGTTTGAGATTTTTTAGGAACAGGCTATCCAATACAATTCGAGTGATGGTGGCAGTGGTGGTGGTGGCTACGGGAGAATGGAGAGAGAGAGAGAGAGCCATTTTCCCTCATATTGGCTATTCTCCTCAACTTATATATCTATTGATTGTCGGAGTAGTCGTCCTAGAGGCAGTTGAAGCTGTCAAAGTTTGCTGTATGTGCAACTACCAAGACAATCATGGGATGAATAATGGAAAAATCTAGGGACTGATTGCCAATCAAAGGCCAATAAGACTCAAGGAGATGTATGAGAATAGTCAAGTGCACACATATTGTACCTTGAAGAAGAAAAGGGAGGAAATCACGGGCAGCATAAAAGACTCGAGTTTTGGAGCATGCCACCCACCATACCAGAAGAATATTGACGGTATATCTGATCTTCCAATTTGGACAATTACACTTTTTTTATACTACTCATGTTTAAAGCTATACCTTACGCTTTTACTGCTTTTCCATCATACCGAATTCCTCCATTTTGTCGTGACATTTATTATTGCAATTAAAATAAGGTATGATTTACAGTTCTTATTTAAAAATAGTTTTGTTGACCCATTTAATTCTGCTTTATACGTAACGCATTATGGGTAAATGATGTTTAAGCGCTAGCAATTAGTTTGTGAGTAGTAGGAGAGGCATATTACTAGGAACTGAAGCTTTTGGGTCTTGTTTTGATCAAAGAAATTTCCAAGAATCCGTCAAAGTTTGTGGAAGAAGGCAACTGTTCCATTTAAAATTAAGAAGTAAGTAGCAGGCGTCTCTAAATCTATAGTCACGGAAAGGAATAAAAGTCAGCCGTCTCACATAAGAATTATTGCAATTAAAATAAGGTATGATTTACAGTTCTTATTTAAAAATAGTTTTGTTGACCCATTTAATTCTGCTTTATATCTAACGCATTATGGGTAAATGATTTTTAAGCGCTGGCAATTAGTTTGTGAGTGGAAGAGGCATTTCTAGGAACTGAAGCTTTTAGGTCTTGTTTTGATCAAAGAAATTTCCAAGAATCCGTCAAAGTTTGTGGAAGAAGGCAACTGTTCCATTTGAAATTAAGAAGTAAGTAGCAGGCGTCTCTAAATCTATAGTCACGGAAAGGAATAAAAGTCAGCCGTCTCACATGAGTCGCGCTGTCTTATTTTCTTGACGAAAGTTTTCAGCCCGTCAGCCTTATATACTTTCTCTGCCTTTTTATTCCAGAATGCAAATAGTATTTCTCGTGAAATGGGTGTCGGAACTGGTCGAAATATATAATGCGTGCATGTTTGTCAAATAAGGAGGAACAAAAAGTTTGACTTTAACGGTTATTCATATCGCCTGATAATAACTACAATGACTCCATGCCCGGTTGGACTCTCATGAATACTACTACTACTACACTACTATATGTGAATCCCAAAAACCTAACAAATGAAATCGATAATCCCTTTTGCCAAAAAACGGGAAAATCCAATCCTGAAAGTAACCAGTATTTTCTCAACTGTGAATGCCAATCGTGGTTGGTGAATTTCATCGTGGTTTTTTGAATGTCATACATTTTGTTCTCGTGGAAGCGTTTTTGGCAAACAGCCGACATTATCCACATTACAATGATGATGACGATGATAGGATGAGCAGTGGAATGATCGTCATCCTCTCCAACTCGCCCCTTCACCATTTTAATGCTGCTCTGGAGATATATACTCTCCAACATTTCCCCATTACGTGAATATGCACAGTGCATACATATGTACATACCCACACAAGTCGTCGTACAATAGGAGAAAAAAATCATTTTATACTGTTTGGGAGAAAGGGAGTCTCGGAGTAAAAAGTCGTTTGGTTGACAGAATGACACTGGAAGAGAACGGGGTCGAGGTTGACAACTGTACAAATAGTCGTTCGTATGTGTGTGTGCAGCAACTCACTCCATTGGCTATCTGCTTCATATGCATATAATTCCTATTACTGCTGATTTGTATTTTTATGTGTTTTTTTATCAAATGTACTACTAACAAATGGCACAGCCTGTGGAGCCTTTCGTACTCCCAAATGCACTCCACACACACACAGCTTGTATTTATATGTAATTCAATGAATGGTCAGTTAGTCAAGTCGAAGCCCACCCAGATGTCGAGCGGGTGAAGGCATGCATTTAAACATTGAATCTGAAATTTTTTCTGCGTTGGTCAAAGAGAGAGAGAGAGAGAGAAAGCCCTATATAAACTAGGGCTGTAAAAAAGCTATTGCAGTTTGGCAAACCACTGGTAACACTGGCAAACAATATCGTTTTTTTCTGGCTTTTCACATGATTTCTCTGTTTCCTCCAAAAAGATATAAGGTTGATCGGTGGACCTACAGGTTTTTGTCATTTATTAGACATTCGACTGACACTCTTTGGTCTCATGCATTATTACTTCTTACACTATTCTCTCGACTTCCGAATAACCAACGGGTAATGGCCAAGGCTACTAAGTATATTGCTTGTTTCTTTTGCCATTCCTGGAACCGAGATGGAATAGGTAATGCGTTTCCTCCATATATATTGTGCAAACAATGTAAGAAAAAAATAGGAATGAATTTTTTGTCCATTCTTCTTTTTTTTCTGTTGCTACTTTTGTGGTTTGCTTCCTGACCTGTGAATGTACGAAAATGTGTGATTCCATCGGGATGTGTGCTTATACAACGAGGGCCACTGGGATACCCTGCTGCCAATCCAATAATCCGAGAAAAAGTCTAAGCAGCCACCAGAAGAGGCGGAGGACGCTACAAGTACCTCAAACTATCCCATTTTTACATCAGCCATCTATACACCATGCTGTGGTATAATCTATCGTTTTTTTCTCATTCATTCCACCCACCCCTTCATTGCATTTTTTTTCTTCTTGAGAAGAGGTTGTTGCAGAACAGGAGCCAAGAGACCTGGAGTTTTCGAGCCTTTTCTCTCCGGCCGTTATGATGGTATGTGACTTATAATCCCTAACTCAAATAGTAATTTCAGACGAGAGAGAAGGGGACATGAGTACACTAAAAGCCAACAACCATTCGCTGTATGATAACGATCTCGGTATTTTAAGTAAAAAGGTATCTACTGCTATTACTTATAACCATGTCAGAGTTTGCCTATATTTTCCTGGATTAAATACAATTTACAAGCGGAGGGAAAAGCATTTCAAGGAGAAACTCCAACTTTGCCTTTCCCTTCATCTTAGAGGCAATTTATAAGTAATGCGTTGGACAAAGAACGAAAAGGATGATCCAAACGAATAACCTTTTATTATTAAGATGTCAAAATATTATTGCACTGAATGTAGTCACAGTCATAAATTCTCGTAAGTTGCATTCAAAGACAGTCAATACACGGTTATTACAGATGACTTTTGATAGATAGTTATAAATGGGCTAACATTAGCTATGACATTTTGGAGACTGAATCGCAATAATCTCCTTGCTTTACTTCTTTTCCCTCCGTATCGCATGTAACCTTCTTTTCTTCAGAGTCGATTTCTCAAAAGCAAGTTTTTATTATTGCTTTTATCTCTTCTCCCTTTGTTAATGCTGTGTACCAACCAACTTATTTTCATTTTAGTCATTTATCCCCGCTCCTCCGAAAGCATCTTTCATACCATGTACGCTGAGAAATATATGTGCGTCCAATAATGCCGCACTACATTCTTGCCTTCTATCTCTCAATGTGAGCGTATGTGTCTGCAGGTAAAAGTCACGGAGGAATCAAAACTGCGAAAGTAGGAAGAAACCATGAATTTTCTTTATTTATTCGAAGCAAGTTTTGTAGCAAACAAGTCCTGATATTGACTTATACCATATACCTCTAGAAAAAGCATTTAATACCTACAGAATCGCCGCTTTCGTATATTATTACTTCTCATTATTGCATGTATATTATTCAGTTCTTGATGTAAGGTTTTTCTGTGGTGGTATTCAGTATGCATGCTCGTCGCACACGTAACCGAAGACTATGATCATACATAGGTACGTACATATTTGGTCCCACCAATTGCACACACACACAACGATGACTATGTGTGTGTGTACTTTCACAGAGAGTCAGAAAGACATTGTTTACCCAAAGGATTTGAGATGAGCCAAACAAGTACATTTTTCCCTCTCGTACCCTTTCTCTCTCCACTCTGCCATTCATCTCGCGCGTCTGACTAACTTGGTGACTACTAGCTTAAGGCTGTATGGTGACGACTGCGACAAGGATGATGATGATGATGACGATGACGATAGTGAAGTTAAGTATTAAAGTACAAGGTTTGCAGAGAGAGAGAGAAAGAGTGATTTGAGCAAGAAAAAAGGCAATAATCAGACTTGCTCTTTTCCTATCATCATCGACAGAGATGGAACGCGTCACACCATGTTCACTTCCCTGTCTCAGAGAGAACTCTGTCAATAAATCCCAAGCTGCTTCTGTCATCCTTTTTGCCTTTTGTCCAAGAAAATGGCTCTTTGTTTAGCGGCATAAATATAGTGGAAAGCTAGAAGGGCAATTTTTTCTCAATTGAATGGCAAAGTCTCTTTTTTTTACCAAGAAATGAAATTTATGTATAGATAACTATGCCTCAGATAATTCTGTCTATTTGTGGATGGGATATGTTCTCTTACTTGCGTAGCTGCTTCTGTCATCCTTTTTTGTCTTTTGTCCAAGAAAATGGCTCTTTGTTTAGCGGCATAAATATAGTGGAAAGCTAGAAGGGCAATTTTTTCTCAATTGAATGGCAAAGTCTCTTTTTTTACCAAGAAATGAAATTTATGTATGGATAACTATATGCCTAAGATAATTCTGTCTATTTGTGGATGGGATATGTTCTCTTACTTGCGTATTTTATTTTTGTGTTGTGACTCACTTGAAATATTTATTTTTTTCTGAAAAAGTTGAGTCAATCAAAGCTTAGCACAACAAATGATCTCTGTTTTACCTTAAGAATGATGCCAAACTCGGAACGCAAAGAATGATACATGGCTTAGCCGAATTATATCAGATTTTCTGGAGAGGGAGAAAGTGCGAAAGATGCATGTATGTGTAGGTACGCGTATTTTTCTTTCTCGAAAAAGAATATCAATGATAATGAGGTTGTCCATGTTTAAGCTAGAGTGATTTTTACCCTTCTCGATACGCCTCTCTGAGTCTTTTCTCATCATCAGGGAAAGCAATACTTTATTTCCTTTATGTATTATCATCCCTTGAAGCTTTACTCGAATTATTGGGAGTACCGTGAGGAGTACGAAACTACCAAGACAAAACGCCATCGACATTGAGTATGAGAGCAATGTATGCACACAATATTGGACAAATACATTAGAAAAGACATTCTTCTTTTTATTTCGGTAAGGACGAGAGAGAAGACGAAGAAAGTGCGAGGAGTCTGTTTTCGGTGGTGTGTTTGGCGGCGGTGATGGCGGTAGTTGGTAGTAATGCCAGGAGGAGTATTTGTTAAGGCTGACGAGAGAGACGAGGGCAATTTGTGATCCCATGACGGGTAAACCCTTTCGTTCCTTTCAATAATTTTTCATGAGACAACTCAACCAGTAAGACAAAGAGAAGGAGGAAAGGGTGAAATATCTAATGCAATGTATAAAAAGGGAAATCAGCTTCGATCCCTTTTTGTCTTCGTCTTCTTTCACAAGTATTATTATGGATTGGTTATGCCACAGCTATTTGGTGTGTAACAAAACGCTCAACGGTGCTTTTTCACTTTCTCTCCGAGAGCACGGGAATTTCTTTTTTCCCTCTCTCCTGCTATTAGAAAGTATTTCCTTTATTTTCATTTATCTCGTGTACACTTCTGACTTTTTGAGACTCTGCTCTGGAAAAGGCTAGCGGAGCTCTTGCAAGAACAAATCATAATATATATAGATAGGTGGATGGAGTGGGGAAGCAGAGAGGGCGAAATAAAAGAGCATTGGGAATGGAGACAGATAGCCAATAATGTAAATTGCTAGCGACGTTCCTTGCAAGCCTATGAATCCATTTTTTCCAGGTTCGTCCCAGAGAAAAAAAGCTGAAACCAAACATTTGCCATCGATTCTGAAAACAGACACGTTTTTCTTCAATTTATCCAAGCGTCAAAAGATAAGGTCAGTGATATAGCAAAAGAAGGGTAGAAAAAAAGCTTTTGTCCCTCTGCATGGTTCCATTTAAAGCTACCTCTCCGCTCTCACGTTGATATTGTATAAGTAGGCACTTCATTGAGCAGTTTTCTCCTCTCCAAAGCAGAGAAGATGGAGAGCAGGTTTTACTACTGTTTTTATCCAACCATCCAAGCGTGTATTTGATGATTTGAGAGTGCAGTTACCTGCAATTATTATGCAAGAGATGACCTGCTCCGAAAGATTCTTCTGGAGGAATCCCTCTCTCTCTCTTCTCTCCACCGCCGCCAACAATTTTTCCATCCTCAACGGCTACATTGCTCCTCGTCCCTCCACAACTCACAACCCTCTCTTTCTCTCTCTCTCTCTCCAGCATAATGTAGTGTGAAGAAGCAATAATAATGGCACAGCTTAGGCAGCTTATAACGAAGTATGACTCTTGCCTTCAAACCAAGAAGAGAGAGAGAGTGATTCGAACAAGTTACACTTATTCCACTTTGTGTAGCAATGCCCAAGAAAAGGGGGAAGAGAAAGGAAAAGCATCATTTTATTTCTCCAGAAATCCCCTAAAGAAACGGAACTATAATTTTCCGACAGCTCGAGTGCAATCAGAGTGAAATTACTATTCTCTTTCTTATTACGACCACACACACACACATACACACACTCTCTCACTCGACTCGCTTTTTGTCTTTTATATTCCTCGCTGCTGTTTTAATACTTACCTGCCTGCCTCTCTCCAACCCAAAGAAAGCCGTGGTGGTCGTGATGGTGTCAGGGAAAAGTTATAAAATCACATGTTTCCTGCTCGTCCAACCGTTTTGGTGTTACACTACTTACCGCTTTGCTCTCTCCCTTTCTCTGCCGCCCACATAATATCTGCAAAATGAGTGAAACATAAAAAATCCATACAACCGCTTTTTTGTTTTTGTTGATAATGTCTGGACTCTGGAGTATTTGCATTAGCTATTCCAAAAGTGCAAGGCATGTGTGTGTGTGTGTGTGTTTGCGGCCTTTTCTCTAGTTAGATTTCCCTCAAAGATTTTTCTTCCAGGCACAACTTTTTTCCCTGTCTGTAAGGCTCACAGCTGCAAATACATTTGGAGTCCAGGCAATAGTAGTAGGGTATTGTTCACGATTTCGTGTTTTTTTTTGTGGTTTTTCTTCAGGTTATTACCCCAACTGAGAGCATAATATCATTTATGAATGCAAGACAAGAAGAAAATGGAGGGATGGCGATGCTCTTCTTTCATCGACATGAATAGGACATGATGTAAAGGGGAGACGATTTCTGGAAGGAAAGGTAAAAATAGTCGGAAAAAAATAGTAAACCAAAAAAAGAGTAAAAAGGGCAAGAAGAGGAGAATTTTTTGTACGAATACAGTTTTTTTTGGGGCAAAGGGATTTCGTTTTTCCTGGTTTTGTACAATACACTGTGGTACATCTTTCCCGTCCCAATATTTTTTTCGCCTTGTAACAATCAGTAAAAACCCGAGAACCGTATGGATGTAAGTTGTATAAGAGCCACTCATTTCTCCGGATAATTCTCATAAAAATGCTGCATTCCACATTACACTTTTTGTGTATGAAGTTAGAAACATAAGCACGATTGAAGTGGCTCCCATGCCTATTTCTAGTAATTTGTATGCAGAAAGCGTGTGAAGGTGAGCACGTTTATCGCTTTTACTTGTAACCCCCGAGCAAGAAGCAATAGAAAGTAAAAGGATTGCTTTCTCTCTCGTTCATATACATATGTACTTTTTCGAGGGCGAAAAAAAACTATGTATGAAGTACTCGGTTGTAACTGACAGACTCCATCTCTACGGGTATGTTGCATTCTCCGCCGGAATACGAATTATGGAGCGCTTCGTGAAGATAATGATGACTTCTCATCTGCTCCAGTCTGAATATCAGCTTAAGTAATCTCATTTGTGTCGATTGGAACATGGATTTGTGATGAATTATTAGCGGGCTACAAATTTGGGTAGATTTTGAATTGCGATTAAAACCTATTCATAGGTATGTATATATGCTTGCTCAATTTTTAGCGGTGTTAAAAAATGTGTGTCGAGGTTTGTCTAAGCTCTGTGAGTATTTTGATCAAGGTAAAATTGCGACAGACTTTGCGGACTTGGCTTGGATTAAGAAGCTATTAATCTATTAGCATTAGTGCGCCTATCATCAAGAAAGCATGAGCCTTAGTCTAGAGTACTTGTATGCAGTTGCCTCAACAGCTTAAGTAATCTCATTTGTGTCGATTGGAACATGGATTTGTGATGAATTATTAGCGGGCTACAAATTTGGGTAGATTTTGAATTGCGATTAAAACCTTTACATAGGTATATACCTATGCTTGCTCAATTTTTAGCTGTATTAAAAAATGTGTGTCGAGGTTTGTCTAAGCTCTGTGAGTATTTTGATCAAGGTAAAATTGCGACAGACTTTGCGGGAAGCTATTAATCTATTAGCATTAGTGCGCCTATCATCAAGAAAGCATGAGCCTTAGTCTAGAGTACTTGTATGCAGTTGCCTCGAATTCCACCGTTTTTGTAAGAGGAGAATGTTAAGTGTGTGAGAGAGCATTTTCTTGAAGAAGTGGAACTGAGCACAGTCATACAATATTTGGAGGATATGCATATTCCTGCGAGACAGAAAAGATTTTTCCTCGTCGACTCTGGCATGGCCCTTATCGTTGATTTCATTTTCTGGTTAAGGTTACGATTGTTGGTTTTTTATTCTGAGGGCAAACTTTCTTCATAATATATTGGAGACGACTTGAATAGCCCATTGAAATGCAAAAGGTCTTCATGGATGTATGGAGGGGAGAAAGAAAAAGTAAAGATTTCAATACTTTGGAGACACGCCAGAAAACCCGGAACTTGTGGAAACTCTTCTCTCTTGTTGATCCCCGAGAGCGCAGAGCGGAGAGAAAGTAGAAGAACTGTGGCGTTGTGAGAAAAAGGAAGCATAGAAAAAAGTGAACGAGCCGAGGCACCTCAGGGCTTTGTGATTTCTACATGGCTATATCTCCGTCCGTACTTATTGTTCGACAGAACTAAAGAAGAAGAGAGACATTCTCACAGAGCGTGTATGTTTCTCCCAGTTTTTGGCGGAGAAGCAGTGGTTGACTTTTGGCTAAAAAGGGTCGTTTTGTTCTCTTTCTCTGTTTTTCCGTTTCAATTTTATGTACATACTCGGGATATTAATACGTGTGGCCGCATATAACACATACAGAAAAAATGTTGTGTGCGGACCGCTTATAAGTAATACAATGGTTGGTCCAAAAACTCGATGCTCTCTAAATGGAAGGCTATAGGATTTCAAATATTTTTCAAAGGATTATATGATACTTTGCCAGGGAATGGGTTTCAAAAGGAAGTTTCACAAAAAAAGCAGGCGAAAATGCCAAGATCTTCTTGAAAGTAAAATGTCTATTCTTATTCATTTTTCCTGTAAAAATGCCCCCTTCTGTCTGTGCCTGGATGCGTACATGGAATAAGGGCCCTTCTCAAATCTACAGTTGGGCGGCATTTCTTACAACTGTATTATACCCTTGTGAAGAAGAGATATGTGATCTTGTCATGATCTGCGCCATTTTCTTGGCACTAGTTTTGATTTCCTATCTATAATTTTGCAAACCACTCAGCATTCCAGTGAATGAAACTAACTGACCCTTTCCTGAAAAAGCCTTCCATTCTATTGCCTTTAAAGTCGACTTGAATCGCCTTTTGTCTCACATTTACGGGAAAAGGAATTTACACGTGGCGTTGTGCATTCAGGCTATCTTATTTTTCATCTCGAGAGATATCAGTCGCAAAGCCCTTCATTTCCAAAAAAATACGTTGTGCCTTGTTGCTTTCTCACAAGCTGACAGCAAGCAGCCCTTCATTTTAGGTTTGTGACGAGGTTTTTTTATATAAGCACACGTCCATTTAAATCATTCCAAGGACCGATGTTTTTACTTGAATGTGTGAAGAGAAAGTTTTGTCGTGGAAGGAAAAAAAAGTTTTGCTACCTCTAGAATCTGTTGATATTGATTCTAGAGAGAAAAAAACGTCCTCCACAGTTGATTCATGGATCAAACAAATCCATCAGGTAGCCTCGAGTCGTATTTATATTGGAAATTGAAAACATTTCCCCGTGAATCGTTTGAATTGATACGAGGAACGAAGAAAATTGTGACTGGTGTAGGAAGAACTGGAGAAAGCAACAACCGTTTCTCTTCACAATACAATGTTGGGTTTTCTCAAAAAAAACTCGCGGTTGAATTTATTGGAAATTTACATCCCTATCGAAGTTGTAACTCATGTCACACAAACAAAAATGTTGACTTTCTCCCGTAGTTGAAAGAAAAAAGTTTTCATCTTATACGTTGCCATTATTGCCCACAATATTTTTTTGTTGATGCAAAGGCTGATGTAAAATATGTAAAATGTCTCGACGAAATGAATTCTAATATAATAAACAAACGTAAAAGACCCTTTTAAAAGAGGGCTTAATAGAATTGACGAAATAAATGTAGGCAAGTTTATGTGACTGAAATTCACATTTTCACAAATCGTAAACGTGTGTATATGCGACAGAAGCCCACTTTCATTAAGCAACCCTTTCTTCAAACTGCCTTCAGTAAACAAAAGAATAGCAATAATACCTTCTTTCCAAACTGCCTTTCTAACCATTCAATGTTTCTTATCCATGTTAGACATCTTTGAAATGCCTCGATGCGAAAATCTTTGTAGGTGTACCTATATTGCAATTTATGTTAATAGCTGAGTAAAACTTTGTGCACTTTTGTTGTCAACAAGAAGGCTTTCAGAGACGCTAGCGATTTTAAGCTTTCACAAAAAAATTTATTTAGCAATCAGAAATGGAAAGTTTTTATTTGCATTCAAAGATACGCAATAATAAGAAATACGCAATTTAGAATGAAAACAAAATTACACCACAGAGTGAAAAAGCGCATTACGCTGGATGACTGAATTATGGGACAACTTTAGTCATCAAACAGATCAAATAGAACTTTCGACATCTTATGTTTTGTATATGGTTAAATGCGATTCATACTCACATTTAGTTGTATGCTAAAAATGTCAGATTTCAAAATTGGCTTTGTATGCGTGATTGCTTACTCACGTTTTTAAAGGCTATTTTTTTAAAAAAATAATCCGAGTCGAAAACTTAAATTTTGATGCTCCACGAAAATTCTGTTTGAGTTCTTGATCTTTCATGACCATTCTCCTACATAATTTATAATTTACTAATCAGCCAGAGTCAG